>JAJPUD010034484.1:0-10812 GCA_023553655.1 Myrmecobius fasciatus
AATTCTTATTTTTAAAGTGTTGTTTTCTTGTTACCTTTTTAAGCTCCTTTTGTAACTAGCCAGTTGAATTTTTTTGTTCATTGCACTCTTTTTCCACTTCACTAATTTTATTTTTCAATAAATTGTTGTGTTTTTCATATCTCTTTTGCAAGGCATCATATCCTTCTTGCACTGATTTCAGTTTATTTTCCCATTTATCCTCCAGCTCTCTTATGAGGTTCTTTATGCAATCTTACAGAAAAGACTTTTCAAAAGGGGACCAGTGATGTTCCTTAATAACTTCCTTTGGAGTTTAGTGTAAAGGAACCTCAGGATCTGCGGTCATCCCTTCTTTCTCTCGATAAAAGTTGTCTATGGTGAGAGCTCTCTTTTGCTTCTTCATTTTTTGTAAGACGGCATGGATGTCTCTTTAAGGCTCGAAAAAAAAAAATCTTTGCCCTGGGGCAATTTGGTGAATTAACTTAAGGTGATGGGCTGGTGGGGATTAGGACTAAATTGGGATTACTCCTTAAACAAGTCAAGTCTGCCAGAACACCTGCCCCCAATCAGGGCAGAGTGTCCTGAGTGCCTCAGATAAACTCCAGGTGTTTGCAGTTTGGAGTGTGGAGTTTCTGCCAGGATGAGCTGAGCTGAGTCCCACCCTCACTTCAGGCCTACACCTGAGTCCACAGTTTATCCCTCTGTCCGAGTTAGACAAACCTGATATGAATTTCTTCAGAAAGCAATGTCCAAATATTTCTGGATTCATTGACTTGAAGATCAGTTCAGAGGCTTATTTTATTGTTGGTTTGAGAGAAGATCGGAGGAGGATGCAGAGAGTCAAGTTTTCACTCTGCCATCTTGGCTTTGCTCCCCGGTAGTTGACTTAGACTTCTAATAAGACTAGAAATAGTTTCAATTTCTTCATCTGAAAATTGTCTGTTCATATCTTTGACAATCTATCAATTGTAAAATGGCTTAAATTCTTATAATTGAGTAATTTCTTTATATATATATATATTACAAATTAGGCCCTTATCAGAACCCTTGTATGTAAAAAAAAAAAAAAAATGTTTGTGCAGTTTATTGTTTCCCTTCTAATCTTATCTGCATTGGTTTTGTTTCTACAAAAACTTTTCAACTTAATATAATCCAAATTTTCCATTTTGTATTCAGTAATGTATTCCAGTTCTTCTTTGACCATAAATTCCTTCTTTCTCCACAGATCTAAGAGGTAAACTATGCTTTGTTCTTCTAATTTGCTTAAGTATCACTCTTTATGTCTAAATCATGAACCCATTTAGCTATATTGGGTTAGGTGTGGGTCAATGCCTAGTTTCTATCATACTAATTTCTGATTTTCCTAGCAGTTTTTGTCAAATAGTGAGTTCTTATCCCCAAAAATGGGGTCTTTGGGCTTGCCAAACACTAGATTGCTATAGTCATTGACTATTTTGTACTGTGAACTGAACCTATTCCAGTAATTGACTATTCTATTTCTTAGCATTTTGATGATCTCTGGCCATATTCATTTGCACTTTTTTCATTAATTCCCTTGAAATGTTTATCCTTTTCTTCCTCCAGTTATAATTATTTTTTAACATTTGATTTTTTTTAAATATTTGTTATTATTTTTCTACCTTTACAAAGTAATTCTTTGGGAGCTTGGTTAATATGGCACTAAATAAGTAGATTAATTTAGGGAGTATTATCATTTTTTTGTATTCACTAGGCTCATCCATGAGAACTTGATATTTTTCCATTTGGTAAGATCTGACTTTATTATTGTGTGGAAAGTGTTTTGTAATTCTACTGATATAGTTCCTGACTTTGCCTTGAGAGAAAGACTCAAATGTCTTATATTATTGACAGATATTTTAAGCGGAATTCCACTTTGTATCTCTTGCTGCGGAAAATTGTTAACAATATATAAAAATGCTGATAATTTATGTGAATTTATTATGTATCCTGCAACTTTGCTAAAGTTGTGAATTGTTTCTAATAGTTTTTTTAATTGATTCTCTAAAGTTCTCCAAGTATACCATCATATCATCTGCAAAGAGTGATATTTCATTTCCTCATTATGTACTCTAATTCTTTAAATCTCTTTCTTGTCTTGTTGTTAAAGCTAGTATTTCTAACAAAATATTAAATATTAATGGTGATAGTGGGCAGTCTTGTTTCCCTCTTGATCTTATTGGTAATGGTTCTAGTTTGTCCCCAATACATATGAGGCTTGCTGATGGTTTTCAATAGATGCTTACAGAGCATTTTAAGGAAAAGTCCATTTATTCCTATACTCTCTAGTTTCTTCAATAGGAATGAGTGTTGGATGTTATCAAATGCTTTTTCTGCATCTGTTGAAATAATCATATGATTTTTGTTAATTTGGTTATTGACATAGTCAATTATACTAATAGTTTTACTAATATTGAATCAGCCCTGCATTCCTGGTATAAATTCTACTTGGTCATGGTGTATTTTCCTCAGGATAATTCGTTGTAATCTCTTTGCTAATATTTTATTTAATATTTTGCATCAATATTCATTAGAGAAATTGGACTAAAATTTTTTTTTTCCATTTTGACTCTATGTGGTTTAAGTATTAGCCCCATATCTGCATCAAAAAATAAATTTTGTAGAACTCCTTTTCCTATTTTTCTAAAGAGTTTTCATAGTATTGGAATTAAATATTTTTAAAATGTTTGGTAGCATTCAGATGTAAATCCATCTGGTCTTGGAGATTTATTCTTATGGAATTGACTAATAGTTTGTTCACTATTCACTAAAATGGCACTATTTAACATTTTCTCTTCTGTTAGTCTAGGCACTCTATATTTTTGTAAGTATTTATCCATTTCACTGAAATTATCAGATTTATTGACATATGGTTAGGCAAAATAACTCCTATTTGTTGCTCTAATTTCCTATTCATTATTGGAAAGTTCTCCCTATTCATTTTTGATATTAAAATTTTATTTTCTTCTTTCCTTTTTTTAACCAAGTTAACTAAATGTTTATCTGTTTAGTTGGCTTTTTTATAACATCAACTTTTACTTTTGTTTATTAATTCAATAGTTCTCATACTTTTAATTTTATTAATCTTCCCTTTATTTTCAAAATTTCAAATTTGGTGTTGAATTTTTTTTTTATTTTTCTAGGTTTTTTAGTGGAATGCGCAATTCATTGAGTTTTCCTATCTCTATTTTATGTAAGCAAGCATATACAGATGTAAAACTTCTCCCAAGGACTGCTTTGGCTATATCCAATCAATTTTGCTATGTTGTCTTATTATTGTCATTCTACTGGCTGAAATTGTCAATTGGGTTTGTGATTTGTTGTTTCACCCATTCATTCTTTAAGATCAGATTATATAATTTCCAATTAATTTTCCCCTGGTCTTTTATGGTAAGTAATTTTTATTGCATTGTGATCTGAAAAAAATACATTTAGTTTTTCTTTTTGCATTTGATGTTGAGGTTTTTGTGCCTCATACATGGCCAATTTTTGTATAGCTTCCTTATATTGCTGAGAAAAGTATATTCCTTTCTGTCTATTCAATTTTCTCCACAGATGTATCATAATTAAGTTTTCTAGAATTCTATTTACCTCTTTTACTTCTTTATTTATTTTGTGATTAGATTTATGCAGTTCTTAGCGGGCAATTTTGAGATCCCTCCAGTATAGTTTTGTTTTATATTTTTTCTTGCAGCTCTCAACTTCTCTTCTAGGAATATGGAAGCTATACCACGTGATGCATATAATGTTTAGAAGTGATATTACTACATTATCTATGGTACCCTTAAGTAAGATGTAGTTTCCTTCTGTATATCTTTCAGTTAGATCTATTTTTGGTTTTGCTTGATCTGATATTAGGATCTCTACCACCTGTTTTTCTGCTCCAGCCTTTCACCTTTTTTCTTAATGTATCACTCTGCTTTAAATGTGTTTCTTGGAAGCAAAATATTGTAGATTTCTGCATTTTAATCCAGTCTGCTATCAATTTCCATTTTATGTGACAGTTCATCCCATTCATATTCATAATTAAAATTACTAACTCTATTTACCACCATCTTCTTTTTCTCAAATTATACTTTTCTTTTTCTTTTCCTCCTTTTCCCTCTTCCCCAGTATTTTCCTTTTGAATTCTACCTCCCTCAAACTTCTATCTCCCTTTTAAATCCTTTTCTACTTTCTTATATCTTTTCCCTTCTACTTCTGTTCTCCATTCTATTATCCTCACTCTTTCCTTTCCCCTTCCCCCTCCTACTTTTCTAAAGGGTTGGACAAGTTTCTTTGTAAAGCTAAATGTGTCTGATATTCTCTCTTTGAGCCAAATCTAATGAGAATAAAATTCACACAGCACTTGTCCCCCTCCCTTCTTTCCATCAATTATAATAAGCAATTTTTGCCTCTCCATGACATATAATTTACCCCATTTTAACTCTTTCAAGTAGAATCCTCTTTTCTTTTCTATTTTTATGTCATCAAAATAAAAACAAATTATACCTGTACCTTCAAAGTATACTCATAACAGAGATACAGATCTCAAGGGCTAAACACATCTTCCCATTATTAGGAAGTACCTCACATTACCATTGTTATGTGGGGGCCTCATAGCAATACGGGTTCTAGACTCAAATTTGTGAAGGGAAAGTAGAAGTAGGCTGATTTTTCTAGTACTCTAAATCTGTTTCAAACCAGTTCCAGGTGTTCAGTGAAGAAAGCCATATACACCCGGAGAGAAGGATATGAAATGTGGACCACAACAAAACATTTATAACAGAAAGCTTTGTAAGGGTCAATGTTGAAGAATTACCCATGCATATATTTTAGAAACACAAAATCATGTAAAAAATGAACATTGAAAAGTACATATACTCAATCTGTCAAGTATTTTAACATAATTAACATGTAGTGGATTTCCTGCCATCTAGGGGAGGGGTGGGGACTAGGAGGGAAAAATTTGTAACAGAAAGCTTTGTAAGGGTCAGTGTTGAAGAATTACCCATGCATATGTTTTGCAAATAAAAAGTTTTAATAAAAAAAAAGATTAATCAACAAATTTGATGGTTGGACAACGATCTAGTAAGCTCTTCTTCAAATCTAGGGCTAAAAATAAGTCTCATGGTGTCCCAATCTTTGTAATGCAATTGGATGTTTAATCAAATTTAGAACTCATTCGTATTCAGAAGAAAGAAGATGCTGTATTTCTTATTATTAGTTTATATTTTATATGTAGACTATTGTCATTATATTAGCAAGGAGTTATCAAAAGATGCCTCCTTTTTATTGAGATAAATGAAAATTCCCTCCAAAATTGCTCTTATAACATATCTTTATTACTAGACAAATTTGAAAGTAAATCTTATTCATTCTGCTGATATATATGATCCAATAATCAATTTTAGTAAAAGAACATTCTTTTTAAACAATAATAGCAACACTAAATCAATTGTTTATCTGGCATTATACAAATGCAAATAGATATTTTTATACTGATGTGAAGTAATCAGAAGACAGTTTCTTTTTCCTTAGCCAATACCTAGTTGTATAATCTTGTTTGAGTCACGTTCTGCTCATAAATCATAGTTTCTTTATACTTTCCCTGCTTAACTTCATTACTAATCTCATTGGATTTTTGATATTTCATTTTGGAAAACACTTTGTATACCTTAAAACACTATGAAAAATAAATCATTATAATGTTGGTTAATCTCATTCTTTTAATATTTTCAATGAAGTCCCAAGAAATGATCTTGAGATTTTTTTTTGCTTTCATTCTCTTACATTTCATTCTCTGTGCATTGTTGAATGGGTGAATAAAATTGTTTTCTGCAATTGAACAAAATCATTTTGATATAAGCTTACCTTCTGTGGGCAAAATAAAAGCATATTTGAGACAATAACCATATCAACTATGATAATTTGGTTATATATCACATATTAATCTCACATGATTTCCATTTTTTCCTCAAAGTTTTTATATTTTCAAAGCTTTTCATTCCATGGAAATTAAAGTTTATGTGGCTATCTTTTGCATTTTTACATTTTAATTTAAAAAAAAAAAAAAAAAAAAAAAAAAACTTTATTCTTTAATTTTACTGTTCATTGATATATCCTGGCAACTGTGGGAAACAATTTTGTTTGTGATAGTGTTCAATTTCTCATGCAGTTTGTTGAATAATTTAATATATTTCTAGGTTTATATCTGTAACATGGAGATTTATTTTCTCATAATTTATGAAAGGTAATGACTTTGATACAAAATTCTGTCCACTAGATTATGTCCTGCTAATCATTCAGGTTCTGTTATATTTTTATAACCTTGTATCATTTTTGGAATAATATACAGTGATAAATCTGACTTCATTAATTATAGCCTTTTTTAAATTAATAAATAGAGACTATAAACCTGTCAACTTCTATAAACAAATCAATGCAATTCAGTTCTTTAAAGTTGTTTGAGTTCTTTGTGTGTCTGACTATGAAGAACCTTTTCTTTTCATTCTTGCATCTTACTTCATTGGCTCCATTTGAACATAACTTTGTTACGATGACAATCCCCTTTATGTTGTTATTGTCAGGCAAGGCCAGCCCCTCTATATTCAAACTTGATTTCATTCCCTCATGACTTCATGAGATTGTTTGTTTGTCACTTGCTTCCTCTCAGAACTTCCACTTCTCCCTATTAATTGGTTCCTTCCATACTTCCTTCAAACATGTGTAAATCTCTTCAATCCTTAGAAAAGTATTCATTAGACCCTATAATCTCCTCAACCTTTGTGGTTGTCTCATCATGCATATCTTAGAATCTAATGTGTATGTTCTCCTAGATTTTACCTTAACCTTCTTTTCCTCTTTTTACAATCTTCTCTTTGAAAAACGATTCTCTGAAATGATTTAAAAATTATATATGCAAGTGACTCATAGATCTTCTGTGTGTATCAAATTGATAGTTTTACATATTCTTGGAATTCTTACTCTCATCTTCAGAATCAAATCAGGTTCCAGTTCTTGAATCTTCATGGCATATCTCAAATATGTTTCCTTTGCTTTACTTATATAAATACATGTCATTTAAATTCATGCCCTATTAATTTTTTTGTCTAGCTTATTTTAATAATTTCTTGATTGATATCTCTACCTGATCTTTCACTAATTTGGTCCAAACTACACATAGCCTCTGTTATGAGTGGAACTTATCAAAGAGCAAATTGAAGCAAACAATGTAGTGATTTCATTTATTAATATGGCACCAAAACTATTAATAAGGGGTTGGGGTGTTCTTCCTCCATTTGTGCCAAAATACTCCAAGTTTAGGCTGCCAGTTGTTTGTTTTGTTTTTATTTTTGTTTTAGTTTTTTTTTTTTTTAATTTAGGTGTGTCTGCCTTCTGATAACACCTCCCTTAGCAAAGGCAATGCAATCCTTATTAATGGATATAATGTGAGGATGGGTCTATGAACTCTCAGTTCTTCCCTGTTACTTTTAACTTTGCTGAGGAGGGGCAGTACCAATCTATAGCTGGGGAAGTTGGGTTGGTCTTCAGAGGTGGATAATTGTGCCCATTTCTGACACTTAAGGAATACTAGCCTCTTATGAAACCTATTTGCCTCACAATTTTGTCTAGAAAATCAATCTCAATCAGGTTCTTTCTGGGAGATCAGGTCAATTCAAAACTTAGATTATGAAAAACAAGTACATAAGAGTCATCCTCGCAGCTCTGGTTGCTTTCTGTGTATATGGAGTAAATAAAAACGAGAGGCCCAGACTATATTGATGAACATATGCCTTGGAGGCGAGACAAATTGCCTCACTCAATCACACTCTTCAGAAACTGTCTGCCCTTCTGAAGTGAGATCTGTTAAAATGAGGAAAAGGATAGATCACACACAAGTATTGATTATTAAATAATACAACAAAAGTTAATTTTCATCACTTCCAAAGATATTTTGCTTAAGTGCATATCTAAACATAAATATATGGTTCCCCTATTTAACCTCCTTTTTATAGCTTCCATAATCAAATATAATTTCTCAATTTGCTTTTAAAACCTTACACAGTCTGACTTCAGTCTATTTCTTAAGGCTTATTGGATATTACTTATCCTCTTACAGCCTACACTATAACCAATTTAGCCTTCTCTGTTTTTCACATATGACCAGTATCCATCTCCGTGCCTTTGTATTCACCATCTCCCACACTTAGGATATACTCTCCAATTCCCTCTTTCACAAAACAAATGAACAAAAAACAACCATCTCTTCTTTAAAGTGACTGCTCAATCAATGCTATGGACCTGAAGCTCTTTCTGATATCTCTAGTGTTAGAAAACACACTTGACGAACCTCCCCTCAAACCAACAACATATGAAGCCTCTAGACTGATTCTGAAGCAAAAAAATCCACAATATCTGGAGAACAACACGATTCTAGAAGAAGATACTCTGGAAGAACCTCAAAACAGGTCTGTTTTAATGGGGCATGGGGTGGCCTACTGAACCCAGACTGCAGAGCAGGGAGACCGGGGCAGGGAGCTGGAGCAGGAAGCTGGAACAGGAGTCAGAACAGGAGTGGGAGCGTTGTGCTTTTCACACACCTGGGAGTCTTCTGCGGGCCTCTTGGAACAATTTGTCCTGATTGTGGGCAGGTGGTTTGGAGGGTCTGCCTTTTGAGGGGGATAGATTGTGAACCACTGAACCCCTGATGAGCATCTGACCTAGCTGCCATTACACAGCACCTTAAAGCAATCAATCAAACAACAGGACTGATAAGCACCAGAAATAATTCAATCAGCAGAGCTGCCCAGTTCCTGAAATAACTCAATCAGCAGAACTGCCCCAGGGCAAATTAAAGCAGCTGTCCCACCTTTGCACTAACAGACCTCACACTTTTAAAAAAAAATGAATAAAAAACCAAAAAGAGCTCTCACCATAGACAACTTTTATGGAGAGAGGGAAGAACAGACCTCAAATCCTGAGGCCCCTAAAGGTAAAGCAACTCCAGAAAAAGCCCCAAAGAGAGACATAAATTGGTCTCCATGTCACAAGGCTTTCTTTGAAGATTGCATAAAAAATCTTAAAAGAGAGTTAGAAGAAACATGGGGAAACGAAATGAGATCACTGCAAAATAAAAGAGAAAAAATGGAAAAAATGCAATGAACAAAAAAATGTAATTGGTCAATTGCAAAAGGAACTAAAAACAGTAACTGAAGAAAATAAGACATCAAAAATTAGAATCGAACAATTGGAAATGAATGACTCATCAAGACTTCAAGAATCAGTTGCACAAAAACAAAAAAATGAAAAGATAGAGAAAAACATGAAATATCTCCTAGGAAAAACAACTGACCTGGAAAATAGATCTAGGAGAGACAATCTAAGGATTATAGGGCTTCCTGAAAGCCATGATGAAAAAAAGAACTTGGACACTATATTCCAGGAAATCATAAAAGAAAACTGCCCTGATATTTTACACCCAGAAGGCAAAATACTCCTTGAAACAATCCACCGATCACCTCCTGAAAGAAACCCAAAAATTAAGTCCCCCAGAAATATCGTGGCTAAATTGCAGAACTATCATACCAAGGAAAAGATATTACAAGAAGCCAGAAAGAAACAATTTAAATATCGGGGAGGTACAATTAGGATCACACAGGACCTAGCAGCTTCTACCTTGAAGGATCGAAGGGCCTGGAATCAGATATTCCGAAGGGCAAAGGAACTTGAATTACAGCCAAGAATAAGTTACCCAGGTAGAATGAGCATTATCTTCCAGGGAAGAAGATGGTCATTCAATGATATAGGAGAATTTCACCTATTTCTACTGAAAAGACCAGAACTGAACAAAAAATTTGATCTACAAACACAGAACACAAGGGAAACATAAAAAGTTAACAAGAAAAAATAACTCTTGAGAACTATATTTATGTTATAGATACTTATAGAATGAGGGTTGATTTTATGAATCGATTATTACATTATGATTATGATATGATTACTGTGATTTTATGATTATTATCATATGATTACTGTGATTTTATGATTATTATCATATGTTTATTGTGATTTTATGAATCTTATGATATGATAAGCTGAAAAAGAAATTAGAGGTAGAAAAGGGATAACACTGGAAGAAGAGGAAAAGGAGATAAAATAAGGGAAATTACATCACATGTAGAGGCAAAGAAAACCTATAATGATTGAGGGGAGAAAAGGGAGGGGAATGAGAATTGGGTTAATCTCCATCTCATCAGATTTGACTCAGAGGGAAAAATAGATGTACTTATAAGGAAACTGGAGGGAAAGTGGGGAAAAAGGGGTGGGTGGGGCTCTAAAGGGGAAGGATTGTTTGAGGGAAGTGGTTTTCAAAAGCAAAATAGTAGGGAGGAGGGAAAGGGGATAAGAAAGAGAAAAGCATAAGCTAGGGTAAATAAGATGGCAGGAAATAGAGTCACAATATAAATAAGAAAGAAGTTAAGGAGGTAAACAAAATGTTAGAAAAGTTAGGTATGATAGATCTTTGGAGGAAATTAAATGGAGACAGAAAGGAGTTTACTTTTTTCTCAGCAGTCCATGGAACTTATACAAAAATTGACCATGTGTTAGGACACAAAAACCTCAAAATCAAATGCAGGAAGACAGAAATAATAAATGCATTTTTTTCAGATCATGACGGAATAAAAATCACATGCAATATAAGGCCAGGAGAAAATAGACCAAAAACCAATTGGAAACTAAATAATTTTATCCTAAAGAATGAATGGGTGAAACAGCAAATTACAGACACAATTACTAATTTCATTCAAGAGAATGACAATAATGAGACAACAT
>JAJPUD010034485.1:0-10811 GCA_023553655.1 Myrmecobius fasciatus
CTACTGCACCACCTAGCTGCCCCTGTGTAAAAATATTGTAACCATTATTGATGTTATTTGTGTTGTCAGTGATTGCTTATTATTTGAGTAGTTTAGGATTAGATTGTTTTACTTGTCACTATATCATTTTATAATTTTTTTATATTATTTTTTAAGCAATTCTTATCTTAGTTTGGAAAATGGATGGCCTGATTTTAGACAATTGATTCTGAGATAACTATCATATCAATAAGAATATTTTGATCTATCCTATCAATATATAATCGATTTCATTTTCTATGATGTTATTTGGTCCTCATAGTAGTATCTTGTTAGTTTTTTCTTTCCCTTCAAGTACATAGTTACTTATATTGAAAATAATGCCTTCATAATATAATATTGAAATTTTCATTTTGTTTCTATTTATGACTTTTTAGAAAGTAAAGTATGAATCAACTTAAAAAACTCAGATATATGTGAATCATATAACATTCTCTTTGCTTTTGTGTTTGTATTTCCAACAGATATGTTAGTGATTGGCAAATACTCCTTAATACATACTTGTATTAAGTATCATTCATTCAGGGAAGTGTTACTGAAATTCTTCATATTTCCTGATGACTTAATAGTGTTAGAAATAATTTCTAGAACAAGGAGGTCTAAATAAAAGATGTTTTAGAAATAGTGATTGATTTCAATTTATTTACCTTACAGAGGTCAAGCTTGATTTTATTTGATGAATTATTAGTTTATATTCAAAGCTAAACAGGACTCACAAATTTGAGGAAAATTAATCTTACTTAATTTGAAGAATTTTGTTAGATGTTTCAAACTGTGTCGTTAATCAAGAAATTATCAGAGTAGATGACTGCTGTTTGTTAGCCAATGACCTGTTTCCAGTCAAACTGGGATTTATTTGGAAGAACTACATTAGTGTTTAATTATATTAACACCAGAAAACATGAAAGCAAAATGATGAAATGTTACTGGATTTACTGCATAGATTTAGTGATAGAGAAACTAAAATAAAGATTAAAATTTTAAAGCATAATGCATATACTGATTTTTCTAAAGAAAAAAAGGAGTGAAAAATAGCATCTAAAAGATAACATTTTTTAAAACTTAAATTTTATTTTTAGTTTAGCAAAAAATTTTCCTTTTCTACTCTCTGAAAGAGAAAGAAAAACAAAACCACTGTTAGAAAGATATATAATTAATAAAACAAATCCCTGTATCAACCATTTCCAAAACCCCAACAAAGTCTCATTTTACACTCGAGTTTTTTTTACCTTTATCTAAAGAGATAGGTAGTACATTTCATCATTAATCTTCTGGAATTCTGGTTGGTCATAGTGCTGATCAGAAGTCCTAAATGTTTCAGAGTAGATTGTCTTTAAAATGTAATTGTCTAAATTATTCTCTTGTGGGGCAGCTAGATGGCACGGTGCATAGAGCACCAACTCTGAAGTCAGGAGGACCTATGTTCAAATGTGACCTTAAGATACTTTACACTTATAAGACACGTGATCCTGGGCAAATCACTTAACCCCAATTATCTCAGGAAAAAATAAAAAACAAAACCAATAAATTATTCTCCTGGTTCTGTTTATATCACTTTGTATCAGTTCATAACAAATCTTTCTAGTTTTTTAAAATAAAATTATGGTTTTCATAATTTTAATAGCACAATAATATTCCATCACATTTATGTACTATAGCTTGTTCAATATTTTCAATTGATGGGATAGCTCCCTAATTTCCAATTATTTGATGCTTCAAAGAGAGCTATGAATGTTTTTATTTAGAATCCTATCTCTCCCCCCTTTAGGACTAATCCTTCCTTTAATCTCTCCTCCCTCTATTTGTCTCTTCCCCCTTTTCCCCTTTCCCTCCTATTTTCCTGTTGAGTGAAATTTATTTCTGTACTCATCTTTATCCATGTTTGTATTTTTCCTCCTTTGCCCAGTTCAAATGAGAGTACAGATCAAGTGTCATCTACTTTTCTCTACCACTTCCTCCCAGTGTGTATAGATTTCTATTTGATCACTCCATTTATTTATTAATAAAATTTATTTATTTTTGACATTTACTTTTACAAGATTTTGATTTCCACCTTTTTCTTCCTCTTTCCCTTCACCCCTCCTCCAAGATGGCAATCACTTTGTTAAAGATTATGCTTGTACAATAATATTAAATATATTTCCACATTAATCATGTTGTGAAAGAAGAATTTAAAAAGGGACAAATCACATGAAAACAAAAATCAAAAACAAATGAAAATACGATGCTTTAAACTGCATTCAGACTCTATAGTTCTTTGGATAGCATTTTTCATTATGAGTCTTTTAGAACTATCTTAAATCATTGTATTGCTGAGAAGAGCAAAGTTTATCAAAGCTGATCATCCACACAATGTTGCTGGTTATTGTGTACAGTGTTCTGGTTCTGTTCACTTCACTCAGCATCAGTTCATGTAAGTCTTTCCAAATTTTTCTGAAATCTGCCTGCTCATCAATTCTTATGGAATAATAGTATTGCAATTCATTCATGTGCCACAATTTGTTCAGCTATTCGCCAATTAATGAGATCTACTCAGTTTCCAGTTCCTTGCCACTACAAAAAGAACTGCTGTAAACATTTTTCTACATGTGGATTCTTCTCCATTATTTATGACCTTTTTTGGGATATAGTAGTAGAGGTATTGCTGGGTTAATTTCAATTTGTTCTTCAGATTGGTTGGAATAGTTCACAACTCCACCAACAAAGTATTAGCGTTTCAATTTTCATACATCCTCTCCAACATACATCATTTTCCTTTTGTATCACATAAGGTGGTACCTCAGAGTTGTTTTAATGTTTAATTTTATCCTTTATACTGAAATATTTTGTTCCTTAGCCTTCCCAGAGTATCATATTCTAAGATTTCCGTTTTTGGATAGATGCTAAATTTTGTGTGATCCTAACTATTGGTACTTGAATTTTTTCTGAATGCTTGCAGTATTGTTTTTGTTTGTTTGTTTGTTTGGCTTACAAAGCCCTGGATTTTGAATATAATGTTTCTATGAGTTTTCATTTTGGTATTTCTTTTAGGAGGTAGATGATAGATTCTTCTGTTTCTATCTACTTCTAATAGATTTGGATAATTTTCTTTAGTAATTTTCTTTTTAATAAATAGGCTTTTGGTGGGGAGGGTCATAGCATTTAGGAAGTTTATTGATTCTTAATTTTTTCCTTTTCACAATGTTTCCAAGTCAGTTTTTTTCTTGTGAGAAAATTTACATTTCTATTTTTAAAAATTTTATAGCTTTTAAAAGTGTTTCTTCCTATGGAGTTGTTAGTTTCTGTTTGGTCCAATATAATTTTTTGGGAGTCCATTGCTTGGGCAAGGTTTTATATTTTTTCTGCCAAACTGTTACTACTATTTTTTTTTTAAATTTTATTTTATTTGCATAACATATGTGTGGGTAATTCTTCAACAATAACCCTTACATAGCTTTCCGTTACAAATTTTTCCCCCCAACTTCCCCACCCCTTCCCTAGATGGCAGGATATCCACTACATGTTAATTATGTTAAAATATTGGCAAATCGAATATATGTATTGGCAAATCGAATATATGTGTTACTACTATTTTCAAATATTTCTTTTATAGCTGCCATTTATGTTTCCATTTTTTCCCCCTTTGTTTCTTTCCAGAAATCTAGTTGAATTTGTGTTGTGTGTGTGGGGTGTGTGTGTGTGTGTGTGTGTGTGTGTGTGTGAACATTTCTGAAGTGACCATTTGGGCTGATTCTGATGATATTTCCTTGTGATATGTTTATTCTAATGTTTCAGGAACATCTCAGACTAGAAATCTGTATTGGTCCAACTCCCAACTTCGCTCCTTTCCCCCATTCTGAACTCTGCTGCAAGTTTTGTGGTTTTGGTCTGAGCAATAGGTCTGTGGTCTCATCTTGTTTAGTGTTTCATTAGATTGCTTCTAGATTTAAGTTATTATTAATCTGGGGGAAACCTCTGATTGTTCATATAGTGATAAAACGGTGGGCTCTGTTATGGCCTAGGATAGCTATTCTGATTTGGTTATTCTTTTTCAGACTGCAGACTGGAATGGAGGCTGGGACTCAAACTCCACTCAGCTTTTGGGGTGAAAGCCTAACAATTGATAGTTGCTTCTAAACTTGCTTCTTCCAAAGCCTGAAGTCCATAGTAATTCCTTTCCCTAGGTACAGATCCTTTCCTCAGTCTCTCTTGGTTCTCTGAACCAGAATGGGGTAGTGAGTATTATACAGAGGTAATTTTTTCCTAAATTATTTACACACCAAAATCTAGTCATTTTATGTCTTTTAAGATAAAGTCAGTTTCTTTTAGGATTTGTAATTCATTTCTTGCCACGTCCAGTTACTAGACCCTCTAGATATGGGAAATAGTTATAATTTATAGCCATAATATTTCTTTGTCCTCTTTTAGTTTTTAATCTTGAACTGTATTTTTCTAGCATATCTACCTTCTTCTGTACTTCCCTTTCTACTAAAAATCATCATGTATTGAAACATTCTAACTTAATTTGCATTGTTTTAGCAAGTTTTTCTGGAAATCTGCATATCTTCAAAATTATTTGGTGTGAATATTGAGCTGCTTAGCCTTCAATTTTTTTTTCAAATGAATTACAACCAGTGGTTACATTTTGCTGATTTACTCAGTCACCATCTGTGTAATTATCACTGGATAAACATTGTACCATTTCAAATAAATAGATAAAGAGGCGGAAAGCCAGTATTACTAATATTTATACCAAGAACCTAGAAGAGAATAAGTTAATTGCCAATAATTGCTCTGATCACAAACAAAAGGTTGATGATATGGGGAAGTATTGTCTTGGATTGCACATGTGGTTAATTAAACCCCAAATATCAGGGTGTTTTTTTTTTGTGCCTTTTTAGGATTATATTCATGGCTATGCATGCCTCATCAATTACTACATATGTGATTTAATGCCTTTTAGATTGAAAAGAATGTTCTTTGGATTCAGGTCTTCAAATGCTTTGCAATTTTTGTTATTTTGTTTGTGTTATTTGTTATTTTGGTGTGTAAATAATTTAGGAAAAAATTACCTCTGTATAATCAGATCTTTCAATTCTTAACAAAAAGGTAGACATCAACAACAATTCAGAAGAAAAAATAAATAGGACATACAATTAAAACAGCAACAATTTGGCTTATATATAATGATATAATTATATTCTCCAATGATTAATCAAATCCCTTTATTTGAAATACCTTTTACAACTATGAAAATAACTGTTCAATTCAAAAGTTAACCATGGTAACAAATTACAGTGTGAACTTTATTAAATTAATGATCTCATGGATTTTCCATTTATTGTTCCATATTCTGCCCTGATTATACCAGATATTGATTACTGTATTTAATTCTGAGGGCCACATTGGTAAGTCGAAAAAGTTCAGATGATTTGAAGAAAATTTAGCCAGCAAAATAAAATATACAAAATGTAACATTGTTATCATATTTAAATTTTTAAAGAGTTGCCAAACAGAATAGTAGACTTATTCTGCATTATCCTAAGGGGATAATAGGTGGCAATTATAAGGAAAAACACTTTGGTGCAATATGAGAAAGAACTTCCTAAGAACTAAAAAAGTCTATAATTAGGAGCACTATTATAGAGAATAGGTGACCACTTGTTGGGAATCTTGAAATGGAAATTTATGCTTTAAGTTGGTTTAGACTAGTGACTAATAAGGTCCTTTCTAATTCTTAAAATTCTGATTCTAAATGTTATTTCAGGAATATAGAGGTTTTTCCTTTCTGTATTTATGTGATTACCACTAATTCAAACCTTTTTCACCTTTCACTTAGATTATTTCAAAAGCTTTGTCCTCCCTTCCTTATATTTCTCTCTTCTCTCATCTATGTAGCTGCTAAAGTGATGTTCCTAAAGTAACTGATCATGTAACTCCTATATACATTAAGCTAAGAGTAACTCTCTGTTACTTCAGATTATTGAAGAAATAAACTTCAGTCTGAATTTTGTTTAAAGTCTTGTCAGGAAACAATTTTATTATTATAATCAATTGCAGGGAGAGCTGTTGGATTGACAGTTTGCTCTGAAAGCCAAATAGACTTTAAGCACGAGCTATTTCTATCTTATATTTATAGCATAAAATAAAGAAGTTAAAGTAAGAGCAATCAGAATAGATAAAGGACTTTTCTAAATATAAGAAAATAATATTTCCTACAAGGAGAGACATGGACAGACATATAACTCTTAGGTAGCACCTAACAACATCTTTTGTTATAATGAAAAGGCAGCTATGTGGCACATGGATAGAGCACCAGGCCTGAAGATCTGAATTCAAATTTGGGCTCTGATACTATCTGTGTGACCCTGGGCAAATTACTTCATCTTGTTTGTTTTGGTTTCCTCATCTATAAAATGATCTGGAGAAAGAAATGGCAAGTCAGTCTAGTATTTTTGTCACGAAAACCTCAAATAGAGTCATGAAGAGTTGGAACAAATAACATTATAATGAGAAGACAAGTATTGTAAATAAGAATATGTTATAAGAGATTTGTTAATGGCTTGGATTTACAAAAAGCCTAGTACATGGCCAAGATGGCAAACTGCAGACAGCGTTCTCCTGTGAACTCCTGAGACCTTCCCTCAGACCCAGGCAAAGTGAGCCTTCGAACTGGTTTTGGAGTGAGAGCTCCGCCAAACATTTGGACTACAACGCACTTCTATCAAAAATCTACTTTGAAAGAACTCTGGAGAAGGTTAGCCTCAGGGGAAATCGGCCTTTGGTCGTGATCAGACTCCAGCTGGGGCAGAAGTCAGGGCTGTGATAGAGGGGCAGATTTTAGGCACCCAGGAAGCCCCTGGGAGATGCCTGGGCCATTTTGCTCTGCTTGCGGGCAGGTGCTTTGGCAGATCTGCCTTTGGTAAAGGGTGGATCAACGTGGTCCTAGTGCAAATCTAGCCCGACCAGCCTCAGACTGGAAGTCAACTCGGCAAACTGCCCCAGAGCAAATACAAATTGTTGCAGTATTTTCTGCTGGTGACCGATATCCCAACTTTAAATCATGAGCAAGAAGTAGAAGAGAGCTCTCACCATAGAAAGCTTTTATGGAGAAAAAATAGAATAGTCCCCAGATCCTGACATTATGAAAACAATCCCAGATGAAGCCACAAAGGCAGACTTAAGTTGGTCTCTCTTTCAGAAGGCTTACCTGGAAGATTGCATTAAGAATCTCAAAAGAGAGCTAGAAGAACAATGGGGAAATAAATTGAGATCAGTGCAACAGAAATATCAAAAACTGGAAAATAGGACTGGTGAATTGGAAAAAGAAAACAGTTCACTGAAAAACAAAATTGGTGAATTGGAAAAAATCACCAATTCACTGGAAAATAAAAATGGTGAACTGAAAAACAAAATTGATGAATTGGAAAAAGAAAACAATTCACTGAAAAACAAAATTGGTGAATTGGAAAAAGACAACAATTCACTGAAAAATAAAACTGGCAAAATGGAAAAAGAATGCATTGAATCAAGAAATTCAATTGACCAGCTACAAAAGGAGCTAAAAAAGGTAACTGAAGGAAATAATACTTTAAAAATTAAAATTGAACAAATAGAAGTAAATGAGTCAATAAGACTTCAAGAATCAGTCAAACAAAAACAAAAAAAATGAAAAAATAGAAGAAAATATGAAATATCTCCTAGGAAAAACAACTGACTTGGAAAACAGATCCAGGAGAGACAATTTAAGGATTATCGGACTCCCTGAAAGCCACGATGAAAAAAAGAACCTGGATGCTATCTTCCAGGAAATCATGAAAGAGAATTGCCCTGATGTTTTAGAATCAGAAGGCAAAATTGGCATTGAAAGAATTCACCGATCACCTCCAGAAAGAGATCCCAAAATTAAAAC
Organism: Myrmecobius fasciatus; assembly: GCA_023553655.1. Taxonomy (NCBI): domain Eukaryota; kingdom Metazoa; phylum Chordata; class Mammalia; order Dasyuromorphia; family Myrmecobiidae; genus Myrmecobius; species Myrmecobius fasciatus. The sequence continues at coordinate 7,931 of JAJPUD010034485.1, forward strand.
CCCAAGGAATATCGTGGCCAAATTTCAGGACTATCGTACCAAGGAAAAGATATTGCAAGCAGCTAGAAAGAAACAGTTCAAATACCGAGGAACTGTAATTAGAATTACACAGGATCTGTCAGCTTCCACTTTAAAGGATCGAAGGGCCTGGAATCAGATATTCCGAAAGACAAAAGACCTTGGATTACAGCCAAGAATAAGTTATCCAGCTAGAATGAGCATCATCTTCCAGGGAAGAAGATGGTCATTCAATGATACAGGAGAATTTCACCTATTTCTAATGAAAAGACCTGATCTGAACAAAAAATTTGACCTCCAAATAGAGAACTCAAGAGAAGCATAAAAAGGTAAAAAGGAAAACTCTTGAGAACTATATTTCTACTATAGGTATCCTTAAAGAATGGCAGTATAATTTGATTTTTCTTTGATAATAATGGAAAAGAAATTAAAGGTGGAAGGGATACCATACTGAAAAAGAAAAAGGGGGGAGAGGGGAAAGGAGGCAAAATAAAGTAAAAATAAAAAAGGGAAAATAAGGCAAAATCTCATAAAGTGACATAGAAGATCTAATATAATTGAAGGAAAGAAGGGAGGGCGATGAGTATTGTGTAAACCTTACTCTCATTAGATTGGACTCTAAGAGAGTATATCAGACACATTTGGCTTCAAAGAAAGCACTGACCCTCCTTGTGGGAAGGTAGGAGGGAGGGGAGAAAAGGAAAGGGATAAACTAATAGAAGGATTAGGGGAAAGGTATAAAGGGGAGGGAGGGACTCTACAGGGAGGAGGATTATTGGTGGGAGGTGGTCATCAAGAGCAAAGTACTGGGGAGGGGGGAAGGGAGAGAGGGGAAAGGGAAGAGAAAATCATAACTCTGGGTAAATAAGATGGCAGGGAATACAGATATAGTTATTTTAACTGTGAATGTGAATGGGATGAACTCTCCCATAAAACAGAAGTGGGTAGCGGACTGGATTAAAAGCCAAAATCCTACAGTATGTTGTTTACAAGAAACACATCTAAAGCATAGAGATACATACAGAGTGAAGGTAAAGGGCTAGAGCAGAATCTTCTATGCTTCAAGTGAACAAAGAAAGGCAGGGGTAGCAATCCTTATCTCGGATCAAGTAAAAACAAAAATAGATCTAATTAAAAGAGATAAGGAAGGAAACTATATTTTACTAAAGGGTTCCATACACAATGAAGCAGTATCAATACTTAACATATATGCACCAAGTGGTATAGCATGCAGATTCCTAGAGGAGAAACTAACAGAGATGCAAGGAGAAATAGACAGTAATACTATACTAGTGGGGGATCTCAACCTTGCTCTCTCAGAATTAGATAAATCAAATCAGAAAATAAATAAGAAAGAAGTTAGGGAGGTTAACAAAAGGCTAGAAAAGTTAGGTATGATAGATCTCTGGAGGAAATTGAATGGTGATAGAAGGGAGTATACTTTTTCTCAGGGGTACATGGAACTTATACAAAAATTGATCATGTGTTAGGGCATAAAAACCTCAAAATCAAATGCAGAAAAGCAGAAATAGTAAATGCATCCTTCTCAGATCATGATGCAATAAAACTCACATGTAATATAAGGCCAGGAGAAAATAGACCACAAGTTATTTGGAAATTAAATAATCTAATCCTGAAGAACGAATGGGTGAAAGAGCAAATTATAGACACAATCGAAAATTTCATCCAGGAGAATGACAACAATGAGACGACATACCAAAATTTGTGGGACATGGCTAAAGTGATTATAAGGGGTAATTTTATATCTCTAGATGCTTACTTGCATAAAACAGAGAAAGAGAAGATCAATGAACTGGGCTTACAATTAAAAAAGCTAGAAAAAGACCAAATTAAAAACCCTCAATTAAATACCAAATTGGAAATTCTGAAAATTAAAGGGGAGATCAATAAAATTGAAAATAAGAAAACTATTGAATTAATAAATAAAAGTAAGAGTTGGTTTTATCAAAAAACCAACAAAATAGATAAGCCTTTAGTTAATTTGATTAGAAAAAGGAAAGAGGAAAATCAAATTATTAGTCTCAAAAATGATAAGGGAGAACTTTCCTCCAATGAAGGGGAAATTAGAGTAATAATTAGGAGTTTCTTTGCCCAACTTTATGCCAATAAATTTGATAATGTAAATGAAATGGAGGAATATCTACAAAAATATAGATTGCCCAGATTAACAGAAGAGGAAATAAATTATTTAAATAGCCCTATTTTGGAAAAAGAAATAGAACAAGCTATTAATCAGCTCCCTAAGAAAAAATCTCCAGGGCCAGATGGATTTACATGTGAATTTTACCAAACATTCAAAGAACAATTAATCCCAATACTATATAAACTATTTGAAAAAATAGGGAAAGAAGGTGTACTACCAAATTCCTTCTATGACACAGATATGGTGCTGATAGCTAAACCAGGTAGGGAGAAAACGGAGAAAGAAACCTATAGACCCATTTCCTTAATGAATATTGATGCGAATATTTTAAATAAGATTTTAGCAACAAGATTACAGAAAGTCATCCCCAGGATAATACATCATGACCAAGTAGGATTTATACCAGGAATGCAGGGCTGGTTCAATATTAGGAAAACTATTAGCATAATCAATTATATTAATAACCAAATTAATAAAAACAATATGATTATCTCAATAGATGCAGAAAAAGCCTTTGATAAAATCCAACACCCATTCCTATTAAAAACACTGGACAGTATAGGAATAAATGGGCTTTTCCTTAAAATGATTAGTAGTATCTACTTAAAACCTTCAGCAAGCATCATATGTAATGGAGTCAAACTAGAACCATTCCCAATAAGATCAGGAGTGAAACAAGGCTGCCCACTGTCACCATTA
>JAJPUD010034486.1:0-10811 GCA_023553655.1 Myrmecobius fasciatus
AAAAAAAAAAGAATGTATCAATTCTCGGCCACCTGTGCCAATTAGTCAAGTACCAGCCAGTTTGCACCCACACCTGAACTTTATACTCCAGACAATCCAGGCTACTCAATTTGATCCAGATCCTATTGGAACATTCATAATAAAGTGGGGTGTGTGTGTGTGTGAAGAATACATCACAATTCTAGACATTAGACTGAAGTGGAAAGGACATTAGACTAGAGAACAGAATAACTACAATAACAAGGTTTTAATTCAGTCTCTAACTTCCTAATCGTAGCCTTTTTCCTTTGAAGTTGCATTAAACAGTATGTTGAAGAAAAGAATTTTTGCAGAACTAGGGAAGTGTGAATTAATTCCCCAAATTCCCACAAAACCAGCCTGGACTGTTGGGAGCAAGGAAGCTGTGTTGAAGTCTTGGAGTGGAGTAATTTGTACTAACTTTGAAAACCGAGGTTCTCTACCAGCCAATACTGCACCATCCACACATGGAACTGTTAATTAGAGGAAATGGAGAATTCTGCAATGTTATGGGTAAGTTCGCTTACCTTGGCAGTATGCTTTCCAGGGATGTCCACATAGGTGGTGAAGCTGACACATGCATTGCCAAATCTAGCTTAGTGTATGCAAGTGTCTACCAAACTAAGCCATTGTGCTGATCTCATTTTTGTGTGTGAAACTGGACAATTTACCAGCATCATGCCAGGAAACTGAATCTCTTTCATCTGAATTATCTTAGGAAGATACTGAAGATCGCCTGGCAGGATAAATTATTGGACACTGAGGTTCTTTCCATGGCAGAACTGCCAAGCATTCAAATTCTCCTGAAGAGAGCACAATTCTGATGGGCTGGTCATGCTGTTTTAAAGCCAAATATAAGTTTGCAGAAAAATTCACATAAGACAAGTGCTCACTTGGAGATAAGAAGAACTGAGACTGGGACACTCTCAAGGTCTCTCTGAAGAACTTTGGAATGAATTGTGAAACATGGTGAACATGGCACAAGACTGGCTAGCATAATGTGCCCACATCAAAGGAGATTTTGTGCACTATGAGCCAAGCAGAATTGTATAAGGTTCAAAATAAATGTGGAATGCATAAATTTAGTGATATCTCTACTCCAAATGTTCATGTGTATTATTTGTGCCTGACCTGTGGTAGAGCCTTCCAAGCTCATATTGGTCTGATCAGCCACAGTCAGACACACTGTACCTTGACTCCAACATAGTGGTATTATTTTGGTTTTCTTTGAGTATGAAGGGCAACAACAACCAATAAGTTAGGCTTAGTAATAATAGGAAGCAGTTCCCATAACCAGCAGACATTATGTAATGTTATACATTTCAAGCATAATTAATGGGTACCAAAAGGACATTTATCTAGAAGAGAATATCTATTTTGCTCTCTAGATTATTACATTGGATAAAGTATTTCTTAGAAGAATGGAAAAGAGATCAAGGAAGGGGAAAAAAGAAAGATACTCTAAGAAAAGTAAAGTAAATCTACATTACCTATGTCACCTTAATGATTGGATACATTGGATAACAGTGCATTTAGGTGAGTATGAAATTGATTAGATCACCATATGCAGAATATTGTCTAATAGATTAATACTGATAGATTAACGGAAGTTTATAGTGGAGTGCTCCTTAGCTCTGAACTTGTCTTACTTGTTCATAATTTAATAAATAACTTGCATGAAGGCACAAAAGATATGCTTATCAGATTTTTAGATGACACAAAGCTGGGGGCTATTACATTGGATGACAGCAGCAACAGCAGGTTGAAGTGAACAAGAGAAAATTTAATAGGGATAAATGTCTCCCCAAAGTCTTTTTCCAGTGCCCCAACAGATAGTATAGAGTTGATTGTAACATTTTAAAAGCTATGCTAAAGAACATTCTTTGAGCCAAAAAGAGTTTAGATATGTGTGTGGCACTAGGCAGTATTTATGCTTGCTAAGCACAGGGAAGTTCATCATCTATAGATTAGCTAATAGGTGATAAAATAATGCTTTGACAAAAGAGATCCCACAAAAAAGACAAAAATTCAAAATAGATTTCAATCATACAACTGTACGATAAAATTTTCAGAGAAGGAAAAGAGAGGCCTGAGATGCTAAGAATAACATGGTTTTTAGAACTATTTATAAACACTATGTTAATTATTGGTGCACCAAATGCTAAATGAAAACAAAGTACATTGAAGAGCACTCAGGAGTAGAATCAGAGCCTAAGTTCAGACTTTGCTACGTACTACCCATGTGACTTTGAACAATCTCTTAATCTCTTAGGGCCACAGTTTCCTCATCTCTAAAATAATAAAGTTGTGTTAAATGATCTCTAAGGTACAAGTCTAGATCCATGATTTTATGATTTTTGCCCAATGAACAAGCTGATATACTGCTGGAGGAGCAAGTCACTTTTAGATTCATGCTATAAATGGAATCATAAAACATAAAAAAGCTTCAGCTAAATGAAATAATAGTTCACAGGTTATTGTTAGAGAGTCAAGGGAAACCATTTTTCTTGTGTGTCCAGGGAAAATAAAAAAACAAAAACAAAATAAGCTTTGGCAAAAAGATAATTATGAAAACAATTTGTAGCTTGTGTTGACAACAACAAGAGGATGAAGAAGTAGGGAAATTCTATAAAGAATTTGATAAGACATTCCAAATTAAATCAATGTGAACTTGGTGATTTTAATAAAGAAATTACCATAGGGTAGGAGAATGAAATATTAAGAACATTTAGGAATTAAGCCTCAGGCACTTAACTAGATATGTGACCCTAGGCAAGTCATTTAATCCCTGTATGATGGGATTTCCTCATCTATGAAAGAGGGACAATAACAGCATCTACCTGCAAGGATCAAATGAAGTAATAATTTTACATTACTTAGCACAGTACCTGGCAGGTAGTAAGTATTGCATGTTAATGAGGTTAATGAGAAAGATGAGGTGGAAGCTGAAGTTGACGATGTAATGTAGACTAGTGGAAGGTGTTTCTGTACTAAGAATTTCATACATCAGTGAAATCACAGGTCCAGACCAAAAAATAAAGAACACCCATGGTTTTGTATAGTAGGAGCTCAATAAATATTTGTTGATAAAGGAATAGGAGGACTGAAAACCTCTCCTTCTATATAGAGAGTTCTGAGTCAAAATTAAAGCATTTGAACAAAATGTAAAAGAAGTTGGAATAACAGTATTTCTGCTTCTCTTGCTACTTACTTCAAATAGGTGAATTTCTCAGATTAAAAAAAAAACATTTAGGATGTTGAGGCCAAACATTGTGGTCCCATGAGCTATTGATAGAGAATAGCTCTACATGGAGCTACATGAAGAAATAATCTTTCCCCTTTGCAATGTTGAAGATAAAGTAACATCTCTGCAAGTATCACTTTACCTTATGATTCCATTCCATTTGCTCGCCTGGTCCCTAAGCACCAAGTAGAGTAAAGAGCAGATTTAACTAAATTATTTAAACCTGGCCTTCCTCTGTGTTAGTTTATCTCATTTCCTCACGGAGCATGAGCCTCCCTTTCCTTCCTAGGAGAGGTTGAGTGGCCATCCTTCAATCTCCTGGGACACTTAATGAATCTAAGAAGGAAAACCCCAACACCCAACACAGTAATTTGAGGAAGCGAGCCAAGGAATATCATGTTTGTCATTCTGTCTAATGACAATGAAAAATCCCAGTAATGAAAGGGGTAAACAACAGAGCAGTCTGTGTGCTTGTATTTTTAGGCTGCATACAAGAAGCTCATAACCTTAATTTTCACAGCAACATAAATATTGTGCCTATAATTAACCATGAATATTTGATGAAGTTCGAGAACATTATCTACACTTGCTTAATATTGCTAAATGTCATTCTAAATTCTGAATGCCTTTTAAGTATGGAAAGACTTGGTGTATGCTGCCAAATTTTGAAACAAATCTCTGGTGGAAAATTACACCTTAGTCAGAACAATCACCAAGTACATAGGTAATAATGGGTGTATATTTTGTACATGAGTTTGACACAGAGCACAAAGATATCTGAGGAGACTGAAGACCAAATCTCTATAAAGAGGATTCTAATGGGGAGAGCAGTCATACTCTATCAGAAAGATTGATGCATTTCTCAGAGGTATTTTCCACATATGTGAGCAATGTGGCCCCTCATTAAAATGTCCTAGGTTTGGAAGCCAGGGGACAGATTTGTAGGCAGGTGGTCGGTTTTTACTCAGTAATTGCTATGTTTGGGTTAGAGAAACTAATGAGACAGGCCAAGCACTTTGGGAGTCTATTCTGGTTCTAGGAGAGACTTTTTTTTTAAAGCAGAAAGTTCTTTGCCAGGGGAAAAAAAGAGAAGATTCATTTGTGATTCTTCTATCATTCATATTTCTTATGGTAAAATCTAATGTATTAATTTCCTTTAAACACAAACCTCCTTACCTCTTAATATCTAACTTTTCATCTTGCTTTATTTAGTTTTTTTTATTCAATAGGACATATATTGGGCAGAAAGGAGTGAGGTATTTCAAAAGTAAAATGTAAAATGTCACTGTCAAACAAAATGGCTAAGGCTTCTAAGTTAATTTAGCTAAGGCATCTAGCATGTAACTCCCTGCAGCATTTGATCCCAAATTACATTTCCAACCATCTCCCACTATTCCAATTAGGCCTACAACTTGTGTTCCAGACAGGATAGGCTTCTATAAGTCAAATAATTTCTTACTTTTGTCAGTCATTTAGTCAACAATCAATAACTATTCATTAAGAGCTTATTATGTGCCAGGGGCTGTTCTAAGGCTAGTGTATAAGTTTTTTAAAAAGGCCAAAACAGTGTCTACTCTCAAGGAACTCACAGTCTAATGGGGGGAGTCAACACACACACAAATGTATATAGGATACACTGGAGATAATCAACAAAGGGAAGGCACTAGCATTAAGAGGAATTGGGGGAGACAAAGCCAACATGGCAGAGAGAAGTCAGGAAGTTGCCTTAGTTCTTCCCAATTTCCCTTAGAAATAACATTAAATCAATCCTTTAAAAGAATTATGGAATGACAAAATTTACAAAAACTGAGTGAAACAATTTTTCAGTCCAACCAAGATAATTTAGTAGGACTTCAGAAAAGATCTATCTCATTTGGATAAAAGGAGAGTAACAATCCAACTCAGATATTGTTTGGGCAAGTCAACAGAAGACTCAAAGCCATAGCACAGATAAACAACTAAGGACCTGCAGTTCTGTAATAGCAGGCAAGTGATACAGCAGGTCAGCTCTGAGACCTCCACTCCCAGCACAGCAGGCAAATTCCCAGCCCTTTAACCCAGGTCACAACACACAACTATTGGGCCATCCTAGCACCATGGATAAATCACCAACCACAGAGGCTCTAGCTCATAAAAAAGATGATATTTGGTTATTGTACTATGCCCCTGTTACCCACTGCAAGAATCATGGGGCAGTGGTATCTTTACTACAGGAGTAGAACTTAACTTTTAAAAATGAGGGGAAAAAAACAAATGAGCCAAAACTATAAGAAGTTACTATAGCAGGAGGGAAGATCCAAACACAAAATCAGAAGGGTAAAACAATGTCAAAATGTCTTCATATGAAACCTCAAAGATGAATAGGAATTGTTCTCAAATTCAAAAAAAAATGTCTTGGAAGAGTTCAAAAAAGATTTTAAAAATCAAGAAAGAGAGGTAGAGTTGAAAAAATAAATGAGAATTACAGAAGAGAATTATAAAAAAAAAAACATCAACTTGGAAAAGAAAGCACAAAATTTGACTGAAAACTTCTTTAAATATGGAACTGAGCAAAGAAAGAAAGGGACCCACATGTGCAAGAATATTTGTGGCAGCCCTTTTTGTAGTGGCTAGAAACTGGAAACTGATTGGATGCCCATCAATTGGAGAATGGCTGGACAAATTATGGTATATGAATGTTATCGAATATGATTGTTCTGTAAGAAACAACCAGCAGGACGATTTCAGAGAGGCCTGGAGAGACTTCCATGAGCTGATGCTGAGTGAAATGAGCAGAACCAGGAGATCATTATACACGGCAACAACAATATTACATGATGATCAATTCTGATGGACATGGCTCTCTGCATCAAAGAATTGTCTCAAACCAGTTCCAATTGTTCAGTGAAGAAAGCCATATACACCCAGAGAGAGGAATATGAAATGTGGACCACAACATAATATTTTCATGCTCTTTATTGATGTTTGCTTGCAGTGTGTTTCCTTTCTCTGATTTTTTTTTCTTGTAGATAGGATTTTTCTTGCACAACAACTTGTCAAGTATTTTATCATTATTAACATGTAATGGACTTCCTGCCATCTAGGGGAGGGGTGGGGACTGGGGATAAAATTTTGTAAAGGAAAGCTTTGTAAAGATCAATGCTAAGGAACTACCCATACACACACACACTTAGCTGAGTAAAGAAATCTATTTTACCCTATATGAAAATAGGAGAGGAAGGGGAAAAGGGGGACTGGAGAGAGAAGGGAGGAGGCAGATTAAGAGAGGCATGGTCAGAAGCAAAACACTGGTGAGGAAGAATTGGGTAAAAAGAAAGAGGAAAATATAAATGGGAGAAAATGAAATAGAAATACAATAATCATAATTCTGAATGTGAATGGGATGAACTCTCTCATAAAACAGAAGCAGATAGGAGAGTGAATTAAAAACCAGAAAACTACAATATGTTATTTACAAGAAACACATTTGGAGCAGAGAGATATATACAAAGTAAAGGTAAAAGGCTTGAATAGAAAATATTTTGCTTTAGCTGAAGTAAAAAAAAAAAAAGAAGAAGCTGGGGTAACAATCTTGATGTCAGACAAAGTAAAAGCAAAATGGGATCTAATTAAAAGAGATAAGGGAAGACTAATCTTTTACTAAAAGTTACCACAGACAATGAAGTAGTATCAATACTAAACATACATGCACTAATTGGTATAGCATCCACATTCTCAGAAGAAAACTTAATTGAGTTTCAGAAAAAAAGAGACATCCAAACTATAACAGTGAGTGACCTCAACCTCTCTATCTCAGAGCCAGATAAGTATAACACAAAATAAACAAAAAGGAAGATAAGAAGATGAATACAATTTTAGAAATATTAAATTTGATAGAATTCTATAGAAAACTGAATAAGGATAGAAAGGAATATACTTTTTTTCTCAATGGCACCTACACAAAAATTTTCCACGTATTAGGACATAAAAACTTCACATTCAAATGCAGACAAGCAGAAATATAAAATGAATCCTTTTCAGATAATGATATGATGAAAATTATGTGTAATAAAAGACTATGGAATGTCATATTAAAATTAATTGGAAACTAATTTAATCCTAAACAATGAGTCATGTAACAAATAATAGAAACAATCTGTAATTTCATCAAAGATAATGACAATAATGATATAACATACTAAAATTTATGGGATACAGCCAAAGTAGTACTTAGGAGAAATTTTATATCTCTAAATACTTACATGAATAAAATAAAGAAAAATCAGATTATTGAATTGGGCATGAAATTTAAAAAGCTAGAAAAAGAACAAATTTTAAATCCTCTTAAGTTCTGAAAAATCAAAGAGATTAATAAAATTGAAAGTAAGAAAAAGAACTGATTTTATAAATAATAAAATTTTTAAAAAATAGATAAATCCTGGGTTAATTTGCTTTTTTTAAAAAAAGAAAGAAAACCCAATTACCAGTATCAAAAATAAAAAAGGTAAAATTACCAACAATGAAGAGGAAATTAAATCAATAATTAGATGCTATTTCATCCAACCATATGTCAAAAATTCCAAATCTAAGTAAAATAAATGAATATTTACAAAAATAGCAATTTCCCAGACTAAGAAAGAAGAAAAAAATACTTAAATAACCCCAAGAAATTTTTTAGAAAAAAAATTAAACAAGCTATCAATAACTTTAGAAAGAAAAAAATCTCAAGGGCCAAATAGATTTACAAGTGAATTCTACCAAACATTTAAAGAACAATTACTTCTAATGCTATGTAAATTATTTGGAGAAGTAGGCAAAGAAGAAATCCTAAGAAATTCCTTTTATGACACAAATATGATGCTGAGAATTAAATCAGGAAGAGCCAAAACAAAAAAAGAAAATTATAGACCAATTTTCCTCATGAATGCAAAAATTTTAAAATAAAATATTAACAAAGAGATTACAGAAACTTATCATTAGGATAATATGCTATGACCAGGTAGAATTTATACCTGAATGCAGGGCTGATTCAATATTAGGAAAACTATTAACATAATTCACCATATCAATAAGAAAACCAACAGAAATTATATGATATATATAGATACAGAAAAAGATGTGAATAAAACACATTCACCTCCCTATTTAAAAAACACTAGAATACATAGGCATAAATGGAACTTTCCTTTAAATGATAAGTAGTATCTTTCTAAAACCATCAGGAAACATAATATGTAATGGAGATAAGGTAGAAACATTCCCAATAAGATCAGGGATAAAAGAAGGATGCCCATTATGACCACTATTATTCAATGTTGTACTAGAAATGTTAGCTTTAGCAATAAGAGAAAAAAATGACATTGAAGGAATTAGACTAGGTAATGAGAAAATGAAACTATCATTATGGCAGATGATATGAGAAAAACTTTCACTATACAAATGATATGATGGTACACTTAGAGAATCATAGAGAATCACTTTAAAAACTACTTTAAATAATTAATAGCTTTATCAAGGATCTAAAATAAACCTACAAAATCAACATTTTTATACATTACAAAAAGCCCAGAAACAAAACATAGAAAGAGAAATTCCTTTTAAAATAACTGTGGGCAACATAAAACATTTGAAAGTCTATTTGCTGATAAACCCAGGAATTATATGAACACAATTAAAACACATTTATACAAATAAAGTCAGATCTAAATAGTTGGGAAAATGTCAATTTCTCATGGGTAGGCTGAGCCCATATAATAACATAATAATTCTATCTAAATTAATTTACTTTTTCAATGACAGATGAATCAAACTCTAAAAAATGATACATATATATACATGAATCATATATAAAATTATATGTATAACATAAATAACATATGTACACATAAATATGTTATAATAGAATTCATCTAGAAGAACAAAAGCTCAAGATTATCAAGGGAAATAATGAAAAAAAAATGCAAAGGAAGATGATCTGAGCTTACCAGACCTAAAACTGTATTATAAAGCAGTGGTCAACAAACCTATTTGGTACTGGTTTGGAACAGAATGGTGAATCATTGGAATAGGTTAGGGACACAAGACAAGGAAGCAAATGACTATTGTAATCTACTCGTTGATAAAATCAAAGACTCCAGATTCTGGGATAAGAATTCACTATTTAACAAAAGCTGCTGGGAAAACTGGAAAATAATAGGGCAGGAACTAGGCATAGACCAACCTCTCACACCCTATACTAAGATAGATTTGAAATAGGTACATGATTTACATATAGAGGATGATACCATAAGCAAATTAGGAGAGGAAAGAATTGTTTGCCTGTCATATCTATGAAGAAGGGAAAAATTTATGACCAAATAAGAAATAGCCAATATTATGAAGTACAAAATTAAATAATTTTCAGTATTTTAAATTAAAAGTTTTTGCACAAACATAACCAATGGAACCAAAATTAAGAGGAAGTAGAAAAATGAGAAACAATTTTTATAGTCAGTAAATAAAACAATTCTAAATAAATATTGATTAGAGAACTTAAAATTAAAACAAGTCTGAAGTACTATCTCACACCTATCAGATTGGCTAATATGAGAAAACAAAAAGGAAAACAAGTGTTGGAGAAAATGTGGGAAAATTGGGACACTAATGAATTGCTGATGAAGTTGTCAACTGATGCATCCATTTTAGAAAGAAATTTGAAACTATATGCAAAGGACAACCAAATTGTGCAAATCTTTTGATCCAGAAGTACCAGTACTAGGTCTGTGTCATCAAGAGATAATTTAAAAACGGAAAAAGAAATTATGTGCACAAAATATTTATAGCAACTCTATGTGGTAGCAAAGAATTGGAAATGGAGTGGATGCCCATCAACTAGAGAATGGCTGTCCAAATTGTGGTGTCTAAATATAGTGGATAACTATTGTGTTAGAAGCAATAATCAGCAGGTAGATTTGAGAAAAGCCTGGCAAAGACTTGCATACCTGATGCAAAAGTGAAATGAGGAGAACCAGGAGAATATTATATATAACAGCAATATTATACAATGATCAACTATGATTGATTTAACTCTTCTCTAAAATATAAATATCCAAAACAATTCCAAAAGGCTCCACAGCCAGAGAAAGAATGATATAGTTTGTTTGTTTTTTTTGTCATGTAACCCATTTTTATTTTATTTTATTTATTTATTTATTTATTTATTTATTTTATTTGCAAAACATATACATGGGTAATTCTTCAACATTAACCCTTACACAGCTTTCTGTTACAGATTTTCCCCCCAACTCCCCACCCCTCCCCTACATGGAAGGATATCCATTACGTGTTAATTATGTTAAAATATTTGGCAAATCGAATATATGTATACATACTTCCACACTTATCATTGTTGTGCAAGAAAAATCGCATCTACACAGAAGACATATCAGATAAAAGAAACACAATGTAAGCAAATATCAATCAAGAGTATGAGAATGTTATGTTGTGGTCCACATTTCACATCCCTCTCTCTGGCTGTACATGGCTCTCTTCAACAATGAAATGTTTCAAACCACTTCCAATTGTTCACTGA
>JAJPUD010034487.1:0-10811 GCA_023553655.1 Myrmecobius fasciatus
AAATCTGGTCCAATTCACACCTAATTCAAAAGCCCCACCTCCGACCTGTGCAGAAAATGGCCATCCAGCCCACCCTTGCTCTGCAGCACCTACCATCTCCCAAGGCGATCCATTCCACTTTGGGACAGTTCTCATCCTTAGAGAGTCTTTCCTCACATCCACCCCCCCCAAACACCCCCGATCTACTTCTCTGTAACTGCCACCTGTTCCTCCAGATCTAATTTCCCCTCCACATGGTATTTCTTCAAATACTGGAAGATCGCAATCATATCGCCCCAAGGCTTCTCTTCTCCAGGCTAAACTTGGGAGAGGAACACAGAGAGAGAGATAAAGAGGGAGATGAGGAGCCGGAGGGCTGGAGAGGATCACAGAGAGGGTCTTGGAGATTCAAAGGCCTCAGAGGGATGAAGATAAATATGGAGATGTGAAGAAAGGGATGGAGACATACTGAGAGAAATGGACAAAGGAACAGAGAAAGAGAGAGCGAGAGGGAAAGAATGGAGAGAGAGATGGACCGAGATGGGGGAATGGAGATAGAAAGAGAAAGTCAGAGGCAGAATTTAAAAGGAAATTAAAGGTACAAAAAGATGCAGAGATAAAGAAAGCCCAAGCATGGAAAGAGACACAGAATGAGAGAGATGGAAACACAGAGAAATAGAGAGGTAAAGGGAGACATAACAAAAAATGGAGGGATTATAAGAGAGGAGGAGCTGAGAAGATGAGGTGGCAGTCCAAGGGGTGGTGTGGAGACATGGAGACACATGAAAGAAGGAAGAGACACAGAGAAGTATATAGGCCAACCCTGGATGCCGGAGAGACAGAAAGGGGGATGGAGAGACAGAGAGATGGGAACGGGGATGGTGAGAGGAAGGGGAACAAGGAAGTAGGGGATGCAGGGCAGAGAGAGAGCTTGAGGGAAGGAGGGACAGTATCAGAGAGAGATGGAAACAGTGACAGTGAGGGAGGAAGAGGAGGAGGGGGAGGGAAGAGGACAGAGTGTCTCTGTCCCTTTTCCCAATAACCTTGAGTTTGCATCGATATTCCTCCCAGCCTCATCCTCAACGTGGGGCCTTTTGCCAAATCTGTTGTTTCAATTTCCAGGATACAACTTGAGGCCTTTGCTGTTCACTCCCACAGTCCCTCCTAAAATTCAGAGCCTCATCTTTTCCTGAATAAGTTATTGTAGTAACCTCCTAACTGACCTCCCTGACTCCAGACTCCCCATCACTCCTCCACAAGCTTTCTGGCCTCGGCTCCCTCAACCCCACTTCAATCACGGTTCCTCCTCTAGAGGCTGACAAGGTGAACAAAGTGTGAGAAACGCTAGGATTGCCCTGCCATGGCAGGCCCTCCAAAGTCTGCCTTCCCATGTTATCTCACTTTGTTCTTTTTTTGTTCTGTGTTCTAGCCATACTTCCATCCACCGTCCCCTCCCACTTGCCAGGTTTTTCTGATGTTGTTCCATACCTAGTCTTTGAACGGATTCGGCTTCCCTCATCTTTATCTACTGAAGCCTCTTTATTCCTCAAAGGTTCAGCTCCATCCATCAATTGAGAGACATTTATTGCTTCCTTTGTGCCAGGCACTGGGGAAAGAGACAAAAAAATGGAAACATCCTGCCCAAGTGGATCATGGGATGGCGATGAGGAGTTAGGAGAAGAGAACCTGCTGGTTTCTTCCTGGATAGAAAAACACCAATATAATAAATAGCAATATATGCAAACTAAAAAGCATATAGCTTGAGGGGGGGTGGGCAAGGTTCCAAGTTGAACTTTGGAAATTTGGAATTTTGAGAGTTGTGGGGAAGGGAAAAGAACATTCTAGGGATGGGTTACAGCATCTTCTGGAACTTGGGATGTATGGGATGTTTATGAAGGGCCAGCACCTCAGGTGGAAAGGCTGTCCAGCCCTTTTCAGGCTTCTCATCCACCACGGGTGTCCACCCGATTCACCCAACTCCCTGCTGTGGTCCCAAGAAGCCGTAGCATGGGCAGTGGCCACACCTTGGTAAATGTCTCATAGATGGGCTAAGCCAGGTTGAGGGTGACCAATAGGCCGCCAACCCATCAGTGAGTTAGTGGGCTGTCTACCCCAACCCTCATCTTCTCGGGCACATGAGAACATTTTGTTCCAATGGCCGTGAAAGAGACCAAAGCGGGCACTGTGGGGTGGTGCTTAGAAGTTGGGCAACATGGCAACTCCAAAATCCCCCACCGACTCCCCATCACTCCTCCACAATCTTTCTGGCCTCGGCTCCCTCAACCCCACTGGATCTTGGGCCATCCCCAGTCGTTAACTTTGGTCCTGCCATTGGAGTTTGATAGCTGACATCTTTATCTCTTATGAGCAGTGGGAGCAGTGTCCCCCAGAAAATCAGTGGTCCATCTGCAGCAAGAACTAAAGAAAAACGAGACACAGGGAGGAAAAATACAGCTCTTGGGAGCCTCACATCCAGGTGGCCAGTAGATAGAGCACCCTTCTTCTTGCATTCAAATCCAGCCTCGGACACTTATTAGTCGGGTGAACCAATGCAAACCACTTCCTGCTGTCGGTCTCAGTTTATTCATCTGTCAAATAAGCTGGAAAAGGAAAAGTGCTGCAGTATCTTGGCCAAGGGAACCTCAAGTGACAACTTTAAAAGGCAGACATGACTGGGAAAGTACCACAGCATCATGGGGGGGGGGATTCATGCCCCTAAGAATTGCATGTGGTCTCTACAAAGAGATTCTCTCATCTTAGATCTGCCCCACAGGCTCTCTGAGCTTCAACCAACTTTGCCTTGTACCCTAGGCTTTGATGGGCGATAGTTTGTCCCATCTCTTCTTATTCTATTAATTTCTGAGGGTCTCCATCTCAGTATCTCGCTCTCAGGCTCTTGATGTCTTAGAGCCTCTCATCTTACTTCCGATCTCTTACTCGGTCATTTCTTTCTCTGTCTCCCTTGCTGAGGGACAGTTAGAGATTGTCCGGGTTCCTGCCCCATGGGCCCAGACCGATGACTCGCCCAAAGTCACACAGCTGGGAAGGATGGGTTAAGACTTTGGGACTAGGCCTGCAGGCAGTGTTGGTGAGCCAGGTCTGAGGCCTTCCAGTCACCCTCAGCCTGGTTTAGCTTCTTGGGACTATAAAATAACCAGACCAGAAGTAAAAGTGGGGACAAGAATGAGAAGAGCTGGAGAATGTCAGCTGGCAAATGGAGGCCCAGAGATGGGACCTCGAACACAAGCCTATCTGCCTTTTTTTCCCCTTTTCACCATCAGCTGGGAAAGGTGTCTACAAGCCTTTCCCTAAATACCTGGATTTCCCAAAAGATGAATGAAGGGAGCTTGGGATGGCTTGGGGCAGAGGACTCCAAATGGGCTGAACTTAACAATTTCCCCTTTTTTCTTAATATGACCAATACAACTATTGGGCTACCACAGACTGATCGCTTATATCTAGTAACTGAAAAGAATTGTTTGATAAAGGAAAGATTGGATCCCAGGATTTTTTCCTCATTTTTCCTTTTTTATTCAAGCTAAATTGATTTCATTCATGCAAAAGCTTTTAAAGTTCATGTAATCATTTTCTAGGGGTGGGTGTTGAGGGCTATCTTTGCATGTGTTTGGGAAAATACAATATAATAATAATAATTATTATTATTATTTTGCTTTTTGCTGAGGCAATTGGGATTAAGTGACTTGCCCAGGGTCACACAGCTAGGGAATGTTAAGTGTCTGAGACCAGATTTGAACTCAGATCTTCCTGACTTCAGGGCTGGGGCTCTATCCACTACTAGCTGCCCCTACAACTAATTTTTAAAAAAATAAATTTTAAAAAAAGTTCATGTAATCAAAATTAGGCCAGGTAGGAATGCCTAGCCCCAGAGTTCCAAATTTTAATGACGTGAATGTTATTTCATTTTCTCCCCAATCCTTGTTAAATTCAGAACCCAGCCAGAGTGAGTTTTATCTTGCTCTAAGCAGCTAATATAGTAGAGCAAGAAGCTTTCTGATGCAGGCAGGCCAGAGTGACACTAGCAAAACCACAGAACTGGTGACTTAAGTATAGTACCACATGGTAGACAACTCAGATAATATATTCCTTCCCTTGCTGGATAATTAATACAGTGACACACTGCTTTCCTGTGGGCTTAAGGAAGGAACTACAAGTAAATTGAGACATTTGTCATTACTGTAGGGCTCCAGATGATTATAGGGGGGATTCTTACTAAATATACATGCAGCCCAGTGGATCTTCCAATATTCAACATAGTAACCATCAAGAAACACAAGTAAATGCACGGGATATAGTCATTTAGTTTCCAGAGGCAACTAATGATAACAGTTGCCATTCATGTTTGCAAAGTGCTTTACCTTTGCTAACTTACTTGATCCTGGCCACAGTCCTAAGGGAGCTACAGGGCCAAGTAGCTAGAGTCTGAGGCAGGATTTTAACTTGTGTGTCTCTGCCTCCAAGTTTTGCCCTCTATTCACAGGGTCACCCAGCTGCCTAGTAGAACAAGGAACGGCCCCATGTAGTCCTTTCAATCTTGATCTCCATAGTAGCTAAAAACCCAAAGAGTATAAATTGAAAAAAAAAATCTCTTCCATAGACTGCACCTCCAGCTTTGGGCAATTCTGCTCAGTTGAACTCTCATGCCAGTTTTCAAGTATCCAGGCTGGTAACCAAGAAATGAGTGGATTAACAATTAATTTAACTATACTTGGAATAATAGTTTAGGAAATAATAAGGGAAAATAAGTTTAGGAAAAAGAACATGAGTGACAGAAAAAGAACTCAATTAAAGAAATATTTAAATGTCTAAAGACTGGCTGGGTCTAATCAAAAGTCTTGCAATATCCCTGAAGCTGTGATCTAAGGTAGTGGAAATCCCAGGAACTTTGAAATTCAGCAGACGGAAGAGAGCAGCTCAGGGGAAATATCTGAAAAGGGTAACAGAGAGAGCAGCTCTCCAGCTGTTTTAACCCTCTTGAATCTTAATTTTTTTTATTTTATTTTATGTTATTTTATATATTTTTTTTAATTTTACATTTTATATTATTTTATACAGAAACAATTCTCTGGGTATATCACAGAACACCACCATCACCATCACTACAGCATCCCTGCGAGAATGGCAATTCCACCAAGGCAGAGAATTTATATTTTGACTCAGTATCCCCAGTGCTTAGAAAATACTTCATACATGGCAGATGCTCAGTAACTGTGTGTTGAGAACAGCCAAGATGCCCTCAGAGAGCATGATAATAAAGAAGACATATGATGGAGTGAACAAGACCCAGCAAAAGAAGAGTTCCCTGGTAGCTAGGTGGGCCATAGGGAGGGAAACTGACAAGAGAGGGTCTTTGTTGAATTTCTGGCTTTGACAGGATTATCTTGATCCTGTAGTTCTGTACACAATCAGGAGCCCAAACTATAGATTTCAACATCCCTTCCCCCCAAGTTATTACTTTCTGAGGCAAGTATACCTTGCTATGAGTCCTAAAAGGGAAATTTGTTCATTGTGATTTCTGCAAGGGAACTTAGCCCCCTCCCCCTTTTAGTGTCATAATAAAGCTTTTGACCCTTGACTTGAAGATGGCCTGAGCCTGTGGATTCTTTCTGGATGTTGTACCCCATCAAGAGCATTTTTAAAAAATGAGAAGAAAATGAGATCAAGTACCTTTCACAAACATGGAGATGGTGAGTTCTTAAATCAAAGTCATCCCCAAGAACAAAATATCTAAGCTTAATTTTGCTGTTATTTCAATCATGTCTGATTCGTTGTGACCCTGTTTTTTGGTTTTCTTGGAGAGATACTAGATACTAGATACTCTAGATAAAGATACTAGAATGGTTTGTCATTTGCTTCTCCAGTTTATTTTACAAATGAGGAAACTGAGGCAAACTTAAATGACAGCTAATAAGTGTCTAAGGCAGATTTGAACTCAGGTCTTCCTAACTCTAGGACTTGGCATTCCATCCACGGTGCAACCTAGCTAGACTAATTTTGATTATATGAAATTTAAAAGCTTTTATATGAATGAAATAAGTTTAACTTGGATTTAAAAAAAAAAGGAAAATGTAGGGGAAAAGCTTGGTATCCAATATATGTAGGGAATTCATAGATATTCTGTTCCCTACTATGGTCAAAAAGTTATCAAACTGTGCATACCCTTTGACCCAGCAGTGTTTCTATTGGGCCTATTTCCCAAAGAGATCTTAAAGAGGGAAAGGGCCCCACATGTGCCAGAATGTTTGTGGCAGCCCTTTTTGTAGTGGCTAGAAACTGGAAACTGAAGGGATGCCCATCAATTGGAGAGTGGCTGAATAAATTATGGTATATGAATGTTATGGAATATTATTGTTTTGTGAGAAACGACCAAATAAAATAAAATAAATTTTAAAAAGAAACGCCCAGGAGGATGATTTCAGAGAGGCCTGGAGGGACTTACAGGAACTGATGCTGAAGGAAGTGAGCAGAACCAGGAGATCATCATACACGACAACAACAAGACTATATATACAATGATCATTTCTGATGGACATGGCTCTCTTCAACAATGAAGTGACTCAAACCAGTTCCAATTGTTCAGTGATATAGTCATATACATCCAGGAAAAGGCCTGTGGGATCTAAGTGTGGACCACAACATAGCATTTTCATGCTTTCTATTGATGTTTGCTTGCATTTTGTTTTCCTTCTCAGGTTTTTTTTTTTTTTTTTTTTTTTTGTCCTTCTTGATCCAATACAGCAAGATAACTATATAAATATGTCTATCTTTTCTATATTTGATTCATCATATATTTTAACCTAAGTAACATGTATTAGACTATCTGCCATCTAGGGGAGGGGATGGGGGGAAGGACAGAAAAATTTGGAACAGAAAGCTTTGCAAGGGTCATTGTTGAAAAATTACCCATGCATATGTTTTTCAAATAAAAAGCTTTATTTATATATATATATATATATATAATAGACCTACTATTCCCAAATGGGACAGAGGTCAGGGTAGGAACAAGTAATCCTGAAAGCAACAGCAACCAGAGAGCTATTTTGGAGAGGAAATGAAAGCTAACCCAAGGAGGGAAAGGCCCTTTGTTTTAGCTGGCTGGGAGGACAATACCAGAGAGAAGGTAGAGCTGCCTGATTTTCATTGTTTCTGTTTAATCCTCAAAGAACATTGACCCCTAGGCTGGAAACAGGAGAACACAAGACTAACAGAGATTTGCTCCCCAAGATAACAAGATAAGAGTGCTCAATTATATAGCACATTAAGGTGTGCAAGTACTTTAACAAATATTATCTCACTTGATCCTCTCATCAACTCTTATTGTCCCCATTTTGCAGATAAGGAAACTGAAGTAGATAGAGGTTTAGGGAATTTCTGGTTGTGAATTCAGGTCTTCCTGACTCCAGCTGGTGCTCTCTACTACCTAGCTGATCTTGATGAACTCTCCTCACCTTGCCCAGATGGACTATGTCCCTGGGCCCTGAAAGAATTGCCAAATGAATGAAAGAATTGAGCAAATGTCAGTAATATTTAAAAGATAATGGAAAGCAACATTGGAGAAAAACCAAATAGCATTCTGACTGTCAAAAAAAGAAGAGCACCATTTGTAAACTAAAAGTCAGAAAGCTTCGATTCTGGAACAGATCAGTGAAGAAGCTGGCCGTGATCTAGAAAAGGAAGTGATGATTTGAAAGAGCCAATCTGGCTTCAGCAAGTACAGGTTACACTAGACCAATCTCATTTCCTTTTTTGACAAGATTACTAAACTAATTGTTAATGAGTCATTTGTTCTTTGCATCTGACTCTTTGTGATCCCTTCTGGCATTGTTTTGGCAGAAATACTACAGTGGTTTTGTCATTTCCTTCTTCAGCTCATTTTACAGTTGAGGAAACTGAGACAAAGAGGGTGAAGTGACTTGCCCAGGATCACATAGCTATAAGTGTCTGAGGCCAGGTTTGAACTTAGGGAGATGAGTCCTCCTAACTCCAGGCCCAGGACTCTATTGCCCTAACTTAGTACAATGTTATACACAGAGTTTCCCTGGATTTCTGTGAAGCTTTTGGTGATTTATCTTATATTCTACTTGTGGAGAAGACAGAACAATTTAGATTAGGGGATGGATAATATAATTAGATTGATTCAGATAGTCAGACTCAGAGTAGCTTTTAGTGGGTAAGAAGGTCTCCACTGGAGGGCCCAGGGGATTTTCACTTGGTTGAATAGTTTAGATTTGAATACAAGCATAAATGGCATAGCAACCACCTTTGTACATGTCAAAGTTATCAAGGAAAACTAACATACTAGGTGACAGAGTCAGGATTTAAAAATACTTTGGTTAAAGTACAGATGAAATCCAATAGGAATCAATGTAAAGTCTTATACCTGAATAGAAAAAAAAATCACCTTTCAGATTGGAAGTTTAGTTAGATAGTAATTGCTCTGAAAAAGATCTGGGGGCTGCAGTGGACCACAAGCATGATTCACATAGCAGTGAGAAGTAGCAGGGGGGAGGGGAGGGAACAATCAAATACCAACTTGGACTGCAATTAGAGAAACAGAGCTTCTAGGAATAAGAAGATGATTAGGGGCAGCTAGGTGTGCAGTGAATAGAGCAGCAGCCCTGAAATCAGGAGGATCTGAGTTCAAATTTGGTCTTTAGCTGTGTGACCCTGGGCAAGTCACTTAACCTCAATTGCTTCAGCAAAAAGCAAAAAAAAAAAAAAAAAGTGATTATTCCAATGTTCTCTGTCTTTGGCAGACCGTATCTGTAAGATGGAGAACTGTATTCAGTTCTGGACACCACAGATTAAGAAGGATATTGATAAGCTGGAAAGTGTTCAGAAAAGGGACACCATTCTATGTTTTGGTATATGTATATGATGGAATATTAATATTCTATAAGAAATGATGAGCAGCAAAAAGTTATCAAACTGTGCATCCCCTTTGACCCAGCAGCGTTTCTATTGGGCTTATATCCCAAAGAGATTTTAGAGGAGGGAAAGGGACTCACATGTGCAAGGATATTTATGGCAGCCTTTTTTGTAGTGGCTAGAAACTGGAAGCTGAATGGATGCCCATCAATTGGAGAGTGGCTGAATAAATTATGGGATATGAATGTTATGGAATATTATTGCTCTGTAAGAAACGACCAGCAGGACGATTTCAGAGAGGCCTGGAGAGACTTACATGAACTGATGCTGAGTGAAATGAGCAGAACCAGGAGATCATCATACACAGCAACAAGAAGATTATACGATGATCAATTCTGATGGACATGGCTCTCTTCAGCAAAGATGTGATTCAAACCAGCTCCTATTGTTCAGCATTGAAGATAGCCATATACATCCAGAGAGAGGCATTTTAATGCTTACTATGAATATTTCCATGCATTTTGTTTTCCTTCTTAGATTTTTTTTTCTTCTCTCTTTCTAGATCTGATGTTTCTTGTGCAGTGAGATAACTGTATAGATATGTATACATATATTGGATTTGTCATATAATTTATCATATTTAGCATGTATTAGATTACCTGTCATCTAGGGGTGGGGGAAGGGGGGAAGGAGGGGAAAAGCTTGGAACAAAAAAAAAGTTTTGCAAAGGTCAATGTAGAAAAACCACTCATGTGTTCTGTAAATAAAAAGCTTTTAATAAAAATGTTATTTTTGGAAAAAAAAAAAGAATTAGAGTGGAATCAGTTCAAATGCAAGCTCAGCACTTTCTGGTTATGTGACCCTATGCAAGTCATTTAACCTATCTACCTTAGTTTCCACAACTGTAAAATGGAGATAATAGAGCTTGTTCTCTTAGGGTTGTTGTGAGCATTAAATAATATTTGCAAAGTATGCAGCAGCACAGTGCCTGGCACATAGTAGGTACTTAATACTTGTTCCCTTCCCCCGCCCGGAGCTGCCTTTTTGGGATGAGGATGGTGATAATAATAGCACCCATTTATGTAGCATTTCATAGCTTGCAAAGCACTTCCTGGACATTAATCCTCAGAGCCCTTCTGGGTCTCCCCCAAAAATGGGGTAGAAGGGCTGCACAGGTAGGGGACAGCTCCTGATTTCCATCCGACATGGGGAAGAGTTTAAGATGGAGAAGGCCGATGAACGCATGAAGACTTCACCTTGAGGCAGTAACTCCTCATCCATGGGACTGATGGAGGCCGCAGATCCAAGCCACAAGCACCCTGCCGAAGGAAGGAACATGTTGTTGCGGTCCCTTTCCTCGGGCTTTCTCTGGACAGCTCCCCCCAGCTCCCAAACCAGATGGGGACTTGGGCCCGTGTCCTTGGAAAAGCAGCTTTAGGGACCACCTATGGAGGGACTCAGGAGCACCCAAAGTCAAGTTTCCGGTCTGGGCAACCCCAAGCAGGCCAATTAGCCAGCAGCCTGGGGAAGCAGAGCCCTGGGGATCACCACCAGGCCTTGGTGCTCCCCTCCCAGAAGTCCCAAAGTTCCAAGCCAGATTTTCAGAAGGCAAAAAAACACCAGGAGGGTCTCCTTCTAAGGTGTGCTGAGGTCATCTTTCTGAGGAAGCCACCACATAAGCCCCCTCAGCCACATCAGGGGAGGGGAAATGGTGGCAAATGGAACCCCAGCAGAAACTCTCTGTCCTTTGTCAAAAGGGCCCTGAAAATGTGGCACCCGAAAGGTCCAGCTCTAGGTCTGTCCCAAGGGGAGCTGGGTTGGGTATGAGGAAGGGGACGCTCCCCTGATTATATCTGTTATATATTATTTCTACACGTGGTTCACTCGTGACCAACTCTTCATGACCCTGTTTAGGATTTTCTTGGCAAAGACATTGGAGTAGTCGG
>JAJPUD010034488.1:0-10811 GCA_023553655.1 Myrmecobius fasciatus
ACTGGCACTGCCCTCTGAGTATGACACCTGGCTGGACTGGCACTGCCTTCTGGGTACTTCACTTGGCTGGGCTGGCACGTGGGGCTGTAGCAGAGAGCCCCAGAGGGCCCAGGCTGCCCAGGCCGCCCAGGAGGGGTCGCTGAGGGGGCCGGGCTGGAGCCCCCTAGTCTTTGGCGTGTGTGGTCTGTGAAAGCCAGCCCGGGACTGGCCCAGGCCCAGGCGGGCGGCGGGCTTTACAGAGAGTTCTTTGGCGATCCCTGGCAACGGGCTGTCAGGGCCGTTTCTGTCCGGGCACCTCTGGGGGCTCTGACCTAACCGCCCAGGATGGAGCCGTTTTCACGGCCGGGGGCGAAGGGGGCCGGGCCGGGGACCTCGAGAAGGGGTCAGTAACACTGGAGGGGGCGGGTCCCGCCGGGGGTCTACCGCCTTAGCGGTTCAGTCTCTGAGCAGCTCCTGGGGGTCCCTGAGGAAGACCACCAGGACGGTGATGTTGTCGCGCGAGCCCCGCTCGCGGGCGGCCGCCACCAGCTCCTCGGCAATCCGCGGGGCGCCGGCCTGGCTCTGCAGCAGCAGGCCCCGCACCAGGCCGGCCACCTCCTCCTGCGGGACCGAGTCGAAGAAGCCGTCGCAGGCCAGGAGGAGGTAGTCCTCCGTGCCCGAGAGCTCGTGGGAGGCCACGTCGGCCTCGCTGGACACGTAGGGCTTCTGGAAGGCGTCCCCTGGAACGAGGAAGCCGGGGGTCACCCAACCTCCCATGGGGGTCACCCAACCCCCCATGGGGGTGCCTGCTCCCCCCACCCCCCATGGAGGTGTTTCCCCCCCCCACCCCTCTCAGAGATACCTCCTCACCCCCTGCCTGCCCACGGACCAATGGGATGCTCAGCCGGGTCCCTCCTGTGGGCCAGCCGTGGGCCAGTTGCTCCCACACAACCATGGGTCCTGACCCACACAAAGCCTAGATGCCCACAAGTGCTCCCACTGTCTCGACACGGAACACTAGCCCCCCAGTTCCCCAAATCAAGGCCCGTGCCACAGCTCCCCTAAGTCTGAGCCCCTCTGACTCTGAAATCTGGGAGCCCCTGGTCAGCCTGCTCGCTCCTAGGGAGCACCCCGACAATGACAGGAGCACCTGTGGGTGACGATGGCACCGGCCTAGGAGAGGGCACATGCAGGCAGGGGCTGAAGAGGGGCCGGGGGCCGACACTCCCCGAGCCTGAAGGAGGGGACGCCTGGGGGGATAGGGCAGAGAGGGCAGCCAAAGGCTGGTCCAGCCCGGACTGGGGCTCAAAGCCCTCCACTGCCTCCCCCAGGGGCTCCCCCACAGCGGGGCTCCCCCACAGCCGGCCCCCAAGGGGGCAAACGGGGGATGGAACGGAAGGCGGCGTCCACCAGGGCTGGGCTCAGAAAAGGCAGAGCTGAGCCTGTCTGGGGAGGGGGAAGGGCAGGGGGCCACACAGGCAGGAGGAGGAGCAGGAGGGCTCCCGGTGCTGTCCCTGCAGGGATTCCAGGGGGCAGAAGGACCACTGTCCAGGGACATCAAACAGGGGTCCCTCCACCCACTAAATCTGTGGCCCCCACTGGGGGGTCGGGCAGCTCTGCCTGGTGATCTCAGGAAGGGGGGAAGGCCCCACTCAGCCACCCCCCCGGGACCTGCCCGGAACCTCTCCAGGCCTCCAGAGGCTCAGCCAAGACCCAGAGAGAGGCCGGAGGCGGCTGGGGGTCTCCACAGG
The DNA here is from genome assembly GCA_023553655.1 of Myrmecobius fasciatus. Taxonomy (NCBI): domain Eukaryota; kingdom Metazoa; phylum Chordata; class Mammalia; order Dasyuromorphia; family Myrmecobiidae; genus Myrmecobius; species Myrmecobius fasciatus. Next base: position 1,731 of record JAJPUD010034488.1, read on the forward strand.
AGGCTGGTGCTGAACGCTCATCCCCCATCCGCATCAAGGGGGGCCTGCCCCTCCCCCCAAAGGGCTCCTTACCGATTGCCCTGGAAACCGCCAGGGTGCCATTGACCCGCCAGCAGTCCACGTAGGACACGAAGCCGCCCAGAGCCTCTATGCGCTCTTTCTCATCCTAGGAGAGAAGCAGGGTGGCTGGGCCCAGGTCCCAGGGGCTCAGCTCCCAGGGGACAGGGAAGGCTCAGCTTCCTAAGGACCTACTGCGTGCGGAGAGACCCCGCCATCGGGGGCCTGCCAAAACTGGCTTCCTAAAGTGACCCCCACTGCCCTCAGGATGAAATGTTTGGCTTTTCCTTCATTCCTCTTTGTGGTGTGAATTTTCTACGCGGACCTAATGTGCGCCAGAGTTTGGCTCCAAGGGAGCGTCCGATTATCACCTGACACCGGTCCCCCCTCTGTGGCTCACCCCACGTGTCATTGGATGGGGAGGCCTGTTCCTCAGTGTCACCAGTTGTCACACATCCTGAGCCTAACCAGGGCCGGAAGAGATCCCCGACAGCTAAACTGGGCAGAGCGCGCAGCTGAGCCTTCACCGGGGAAGGCCAGGGCACTCGTCATTTTACCCAGGGGTTTCCTCACAACTTGTGAGGCAGAGAGTTCCAGTATGATCGTTCCCATTTTACAGAGGAGCCAACTGAGGCCTCTGCCACACCCCTGACGGTCAGGCGCATCATTTCCCCTAGGTCCTTACCTGGCGCTCGGGCTTGTGAGGCTCCATCAGCACCAGGGCTCGCCCCTGCTGCACCAGCAAGACCTGGGAGTCTCCAAGCCAGGCCACGTGGAGGGTGCGGCCCACAAGGAATGCGCAGACCCCAGTGGTTCCGCTGTGCAGCTTCTGTAGGAGCGAGAGAAGGCAGGAGGTCAAGGCCTGGCGCGCCACGGGAGCCGCGATGTCTGTAATGATTCCAGCCAGGTAACGAGGCGGGCCAGGAGGAGCGCCATCTTCTGCACAGCAGTGGCTTTTCTGCCCCTCTTCATGGCACCCCTATCCCTGCCCCTCAGCACCAAGACCATTCACAGAAACAGTGGCAGCCTCTCCCCAAGAGCCTCATCTTCTCCCATCACTCAGCCAACTCCCACCATTGTGTCCTCCTTCACAGTGTAGGAGGAAGTACTCTCCTCCTCCTGCCTTGGCAGACCCGTCCCCCTAGCCGCTGCCTGCACCCTCCTGTGCCCTCTAACAGACTTCCTCCTCAATCAGCCTTGCCCTCCCCCATCTCCAGTCTTCTTTTTTTCTTCTTTTTCTCCTCTTTCCAGCAGGAGAAAGCCTCTGCTCAGTAACATGGCCCGAGAACCACTACTGTTCCTCCTCCACTCAATGACCCTCCTCAAATGTGGCTCCCAGAAGCAAGCCTGAGGCTCAGGAGGGAGTCTGAGCAGAGATCTTCCCTGTGTCTGGATGACAGGCTTCCATGGGCACAAACTAATGACGCATGGGCCTTCCTGAGAGTCACCAAGTCTTTCAATGATCCCAACCCAGCCCCAATCGGTAATGACCCAAAGTCAGATGTGGACAGTGCGGTTTTAGAGCAATGGGTGGGGAATCCTGAAGGCCTTAGTGCCAACCTCTAACCAGCAGCAGGAGCATGAGTAAGTCACACTTCTCTCTCTGGTCCTGTCTCCTCCCCTGTCAGGTAGCACTAACAGCAGCAGCAATCTAAAGAACCACAGGAGGGGCACCTAGGTGGCACAGTAGATAGAGCACCAGCCCTGAAGTCAGGAAGACCTGAGTTCAAATTTGGTCTCAGACACTTAACATTCCCTAGCTGGGTGACCCTGGGCAAGTCACTTAACCTCAATTGCCTCAGCAAAAAAAAAAAAAGAACCACAGGAGTTCAGAGACAGAGAAACGGAGAGAGAGAGAGACAGAAACAAAGACAGAGAGACCAACAGACAGAGAGACAGACATGGTCAGACCTGCACTTTAGGAAAATCCTTTTGGTGGCTGAATGGAGGATGGATCAGAGTGGGAAGACTGAGGGCAGCAGACCTTCCAGTAGCTACTGCAATAGTCCAGGTGAGAGGTGAGGAGGGTCTGCCCCAGAGGGATGGCAGTGTCAGAGGAGGAAGGGGGCAATCTGTAGAGGTGAAATTGAGGAGACATGTTGCAAAGGTGAAATGGACAAGAGATGCTGCAGGGGGGAAAACCACAAGAAGTTGCAAAGGTGAAATGGACAAGAGATGCTGCAGGGGGAAAACCACAAGAAGTAGCAAAAGTGAAATGGACAAGAGATGCTACAGTGGAGAAAACCACAAGAAGTATCAAAGGTGAAATGGACAAGAGATGCTACAGGGGGGAAAGCCATGAGAAGTTGCAAAGGTGAAATGGACAAGAGATGGGGGGGGTAACCACAAGAAGTAGCAAAGGTGAAATGGACAAGATGCTGCAGGGGTGAAATACACAAGAAGTCACAAAGGTGAAATGGACAACACAAGAGATGCTGCAGGTGAAAGCAACAGGCCTTGGAGTGGGGGCTTGAAAGACAGTGAAGTCCAGGGTGTTTCTAGGCTTGAGAGCTTGAGGAACTGGGTGGAAGTGGAAAGAAGAGAGGGGGAAGAGTTTAGGGGGAAAATGGTGATTTTTGCTTCGGTCATGTTGAGATAAGTTGTCTCCTGGACAACCAGTTAGAGATGCAAGATGGGAGATCAGCAGGGAAGTTGGGGTAAAAAAAAAAAAGCAGATTTGAGTCATCAGCATAGATATGGTAATTGAATCCATGGGAGCAGATGAAATCACCCCATGAAGTAATAGAGGGAACAGAGAAGAGAGAACAAGACAGATCTGTGGGGGACACCTACGGAAAGAGGGCGTGACCTAAAAGAAGATCCAGCAAAAGAGGTGAAGGAGCCGAGTCAGGAGAGCAGGGGTCTTGAAAATGAAAATCTAGGGAGGAGAGAGGCTCAAGGAGGAGAGAGTGATGGACAGTGTGGCAGGCTGCAGAGAGGCCAAGGGGATGGAGAAAAGGCCGCTGGCTTTGGCAGCTGAGACAACTGGTTACTCTGGAGAGAAGCAGTTTGGGTGGAATGATGAGGCTTGACCTTATAGGACTGTCATGGGTCATGCCTGTGATTTGGGGGTGTGGGGCATTCCCGGAGGAGGAGATTCCTTTCACCTAGGGCGGTCTGCACCTTCTCTGCCCCTGGAACATCTCAGAACTGCCAAGAGCAGAGAGGCAGTGGCTATTGGGGGTCAGAGTGTCACACGGGCTCTCCAGCACCAAATGAAGGCGCGGACCTCCAGCAAACCTTCCGGAGAGTGCCGGCTCCCTGAAAGCCTGCTTGTCCCCATGATGGGCTGGGCATAAGTGATCCCCTGCTCTCCTTCCTTTGCGGCTACGATGCTATGAAATACTGCAAGGGAGACAAACCAGCCACTTCCTGTCACTGAATCAAAGGGCGTCAGCTCGTCCTCCCCATGCCAGAACGCTATTAGGATGGCTACGAGGAATCAGACCTGTCTCTGGCCTGACGGCTCTCACCTCCCGCCTGGCTCTGCGGAGGAACATCTCGTCGGTCTGCTTAAACGCGTCCCTGAGGGCCTGCACGGGGTCTCTGGTCACCTCCGGATGCCGGGCAATGTTGACATGCAAGTGGACCGCAGCGTAGCTGGCGGCATCCACTCCTCCGTGACCATCAAAGACAGCAAAGTAGGCCCGATCCACCTGATCCTGGGGAAAGAGACCACAGGCAAAGATGTGCTGAGCGACCCCTTCCCAGCCTTGCCCGTCAATGCAGGCAAGCGCTCCTCGCCGGTGGCCACGGGCCGCTGGGCTGCCCGGCACAGAAGGGGGAGTCTGAGGGTCTGTTCACTCACTCTCAGGGCCGCTGCAAGTGCCCTCCTCAAGCCCTCTGCCCTTCCTTGGCAATCCAATTGTTCCACCCTAACCCTACAACGCAGGCCAGCAAAAAGCTGCCTCTGCCATGGGCGGGCCGCCAGGGTCCCGACTTCCTCATCTAAGCGCAAGTCTGGCCCTAAGTTTCCTTCCAGACCTAAAAGCCCACAGCTCTGGGACTGTCAGCAAGAATCAAGCCTTGTCACCGGCTCGTGTACCGAGGAAGGACTCGGAGATCCCGGTGGCCGTGCTTTCCTTCTACCTCCCGGCCCTGGGAGGAACGGGTTTGGGAAAGGCCTCCCTTCCTCAGTGGGCATGCTGGCTACTACTCAGACGTCGGAGACAAGCACTGAATCAGCAAGAACAAAGTACAGGAGGCAGGAGGGCCATGTTCCGGCCCAGAATCCACCCTCACTCCCCCTGCAAGCTGCCTACGGCCAGTATCTCCCCCAGCCTCGTTTTCTCCCTCAGTAAAACGAGTAGGTTGGCCCACACTGAAGGAGAGGGTCCTCTGAGAGCAACAGCCACCATTTCGGGACCTGAGGGCCCTCCTTCCTTCAACGTGCTCTGCTCCGGGTTCCCAGGCCCCTTCTCACGCTGCTATTTTATGGGGAGAGGACGAAGGACGACATTAGAAAGCCAAGCACCCTTTCCAGAGCAGCTGGCAATGCAGAGGACATGGCTTTGGCTCTGGAGTTAAGAAGACTCATCTTCCTGAGTTCCCGAGTTCAAATCTGGCCTCAGTCACTGACTGTGTGAGCCTGGGCAAGTCACTCTATTCTCTCTGCCTCAGTTCCTTCATCCATCAGAGAAGGAAATGGCCAACTGTGCCATGTCTTTGCCAAGAGGACCCCAAATGGGGCCGAAAGAGTCAGCCCGACGGACGTGACCGAATAGCGTTACAAAGCACCCTTTCAGAGTTAAGCAAGACCATCGTGGTCCCCAAAGCATCTGACTTAACAGCATCCCCCCAGCAGTCCCTAATTTCCATCAAGGAATCCTGCAGACAGTGTAGACTGCCGCTCCCAGGGCGGGACCCTGCTGGCCCTCCCAGACCTGAGGCTCTGGCTTCCTGGGCACCCCCCCCATTCTTCACTCCAGTAGCCCCCACAGCTCAGTTTACCCTCTAAAACTTCTCGGTGGGCAGAGCCAGGCTTAACTGTGCAAAGAAATGTCCCCTGCTTCTGCTGACCTCCCCAATCCCCCACCCCCAGGGCTTATAGCTGGGAAGGGAGCCGGACCCAAGATGCTTACGTGGAAACCAAAGAGCTGGTTGAAGGTGGGAAGCAAAACGTGGCGGTCCTCCATCTTGCGGCGGGTGTTTCGGATGGCGTGGACGGAGGTCAGCCAGGGCCGAGAAGGGCACGTGGAAGAGGCTGGCATCTCCTTCTGCCACCGGCTGCAAACTTCCCAAAGCTTGCTGAAGAAACATCGCTGCAGGCTCTCTGCATCCAGCACTGGGCAAAGGAGACGAGGGGAAGGTCACGGCCCTGATGCCCGAGTCTGGGTGACGGCACCATGGGCACCGCCCTCAGCTCCCCCTCACGGGTGAGCCGACGAAGGCCCAGAGACAGGCCCCACGGGGAGAAGGCCAGGAGGCGGGAGCCCCAGGCACTGTCCACTCAGTTTGGGAAGCAGGGAAAATCTGCCCTGGGCACAGTCCCATGCCCGTCCACTCAGATCTGCGGCTTCCTTTTCCCTTTCCGTTCAGAGCGGACAGTCTCAAAGGTCTGCTCCGATTTCTAAGTTCTATGGCCCAGATTTTCCTTCCCCCACTTAATCCCACTTCCAGCAAGATTCTGGAGCTGTCCCAAGGAACGTTCTATGCCCAATGTGGGCACAACGTCAAGCTGAGGCTCCCTGAGGGCTCAGTCCTCCCACCCAAGAAGCAGAAAATCTAGTGGGGGAGTCAGGATGTGTACCAGTGGGAGCAGGGGGAGGCACAGCATGACCGGCAGGGAGAGATGCTCTGCGCTGAACCCTAGGAAGCGCCCTAGGGTTCAGAGGTCGGAGGGGACGGGAAGGGGTCCTCCAGTCCGACCCCATCCTCTGACGCACAAGGAAAGGGAGGTCTGTGCCGGGGCAGGGGCCGGATCCACATCAGCAGCTGGGAGAACTCGAGGCTGGGCCAGGCCCGACTTTGGCTCCAAGGCCTATTCCACTCCACCAAGCACGGGAATGACCGTGGAAAGGGAGGGACCTGGGCTGTGGGCACCAAGGGAGGGCAGAGAGGACCAGACTGGAGAGCCGGGCTGGGCAGCGTTCCCACTGCAGCTCCCCCACTCCCGAGCTCATCAGAGCCTCAACAATCCCTCGGGGGGGAGGAGGGGAAGGGGTTTACGACAGGTACCACCATGCCCATTTTACAGAGGACAATACTGAGGCTTGCAAGGGGAAGGGATCTGACGCCGGCCCGTGGGAACTCCAACAAGGGACTGCAGCTACACTGCAAGACCCTGGGTCTGTGGTTCTGTGACTCTGCTCTGGGCCCGAGGCACCCGTCTGTTAAAGGCACGGCGGCCGGACGACTTGCCTGGGTGGGCTACTTGGAAGGGTTCTGCCTGCCGGCCCCAGGGAGCACTGGCAGTGGGAGCTCTGAGAGCCGGGTCCGGGGCTGCACGGGGAGGAGGACATTTGGCTCTGCGGGCCAAGAAGGAAGTGGAGAACGGCAGCCATGGAGCCTGAGGGGCCATGGGAGAGGGAAGGCCACGAGCCGCCATCTAGAATGAAAATGTCCGGTTCCAGAAAGCCTGGAGAGGCTGGCAGGAGCTGAGGCTGAGGGAAGCGAGCAGAGGCTGGAGATCAGCGGACACGGCAACAGCAAGATTGTACGATGATCAGCAGAGAGAAAAAGCCAGCAAGATGAGGGGGCTTCAGCCAGCCCGGGCCAAGGGGCCACGACGGGGCGTCCCTCCTCGGGGCGAGCGTGGGCTTTCCTGGGCAGCCGCAGCTTGAGGTCAGGCTCCCCGAAGCGCCCGGAATGAGTGCTCCAAGTGGGGGCTGGCGGAGCGGGCAGAGCCAGGCAATGGGGAGCATTCCCTTCCCAGCTCTTGCCTGGGCCTGGGCCCCTGCTCCCGGTCATGGCGGTGACTGGGAGGATCCAGAATCAAGCTCTACCTCGGCAGGCTATGAGGGAGGGGGAGTGTCCCTGAATCGTTGAGATGACCCAATCTCCTAATTTACCCATCAGACTTTATCCCAAGGCCCCTCCAGGGGCAGAAGATGCAGGCGGGCCTGATTGCAGAATTCCCACGTTACCGGGCCTGAAGTCCCAGCAGCTCGAGAGACGGCCCCGGCCAGGCGGGCCCCGGTCCAGTCTGTCAGGGCCCTGCCACAGCAGAGCAAGGCCAAAGGAGGACCCACAGGGGTCAAGGAGAGAGCCCGAGGTCGTCAGAGAGTCTCGAAGGACGTGAGAAGCCTTCTCAGGAAAGAGTGGTGACCACTGCTCTGCTCACTCGGAGCCAGACAAAAGGAAAAGCTTCCCAACGGTGAGCTGTGCCCAAGTGCAGCCTCCTGCCTGAAGCTCTGGGCAGAGATGACCGCTCATCAGGGCGCCACAGAGGGCACAGCCACATGCCAGGGTACTGCAGAGGGCACAGGCAGCCCTTTGTCAGGGCACCACAGAGGGCATAGACACATGTCAGGGTGCCACAGAGGGCACAGGTGGTCACTCATCAGGGCACCACGGAGGGCACAGACACATCAAGATGCCACAGAAGGGGTTCCAGCCTGATCTCTGTCCCATGTCCTCCACTCTTCTCTGTCCTCTTCTTCCCACTGACCCAGCTCCTCTCGCTTGGGCTAGGGCAAAGCTCCTGAGGCATCTCCATCCATCTCACACAGGCTTCCAGTCCTCCTCCTCACATCCAGGTCTGAGCATGTGACTTCCTTATCTAGCCAGCCCAAGGGGTCTCCTCCTGCCTCCAGAATCAAAAGCCAACTTAGCCTTTAAAGCCCTCACCAATCCTCCTTATGGCAGCTAGGTGGTGCAGAGGATAGAGCACCAGCCCTGAAGTCAGAAGGGCCCGAGTTCAAATCTGACCTCAGACACTTAACACTTCCTAGCTCTGTGACCCTGGGCAAGTCACTTAACCCCAGTTGCCTCAGCTAAACAAACGAACAAACAATCCTCCTCAATCCCCTCACGGTCTCTGGGATCTAGCCCCTTGTCCCTGTCCCCTCTGCCCCATCCCCAGTCTCTATTTCAGACTTGTCTTTGGAGCCTCTCCTGACTCCCCCAACTGCAAATGCCCTCCTCCCCAAACTACGCCGGACTCTGTACACCTGCTTTACGTGCACTTGTGTTTCTTTGAGTCTACACTGCTTATGTCTCCACGGCTACTTTTGTTTTTATAACAATGGAAGCATCTCCCAAGGATGGCATCCAGACCGACCCTGACATTCAGCAGGTGTCTAATAAATGCTTACTAACTAGAGCTTGTAGAATGTGAAGGGAGGAGGAAGAAAGGTCAAGGGGCAGCGGGGAAAGGAACAGAAGCAGCAGAACAAAGACCGTGCTATCCCCCCATGGGGCACGGGGTGGAGAGAACGACGCTCCCTCCTGCCCCCCCCCCCCCTGTTCCTCTTTTCAAAATGAAGAGGCTGGAGTCTAGGACCTCCAAGATCCCCTCCAGTGCAGATACTCTGTTGGATTCTTCCAGTTCTGACCTGGTGGGTTCCAAGGCTCCTACAAGGGAGGTACCTTTCCTATGTTCTAAGCCCCCAGGGCTGCTCAGTTCTCCTCATGGACAATTAGCAGGTGCTGGCTCTTTTCCTCTGATGCATTCATTTACAAAGCAGCCTGGGAGGGGCCCAAGATTGCCCGATAGAGCTCTGAGCATGGCCCCGGGGGCTGCTGGGGGAGGACTGGCCTTTGCCCCCTGGACCTGGAGCACCATCTCCTCCTGGGGACAGCACAGGCTCCAGCCCAGACCAGGAGGTCTGCTCGATCCAGCCCCAGATAACCCTCTCCTGCTGGGGATTCCTGGGTTCCATTCCCAAGGCAGGAACACCCAGGAGGAACCCCCGAAAAGCTTCCTTTTCCGCTCAGACAGGGACACAGAGATCTGGAGGACAGCCGGCTAGAGGACAGAAACTCCCTGAGGGCGGGCAGGGCCAGGCCTGGCTCACAGCAGGTGCTTAATAAAACTACAAGAAGTAGCAAAGGTGAAATGGACAAGAGATGCTGCAGGGGGGG
>JAJPUD010034489.1:0-10810 GCA_023553655.1 Myrmecobius fasciatus
AAGAAGGTGATCTGCCTTTGAGTTTCCATACAAAACAGGATTTGGAAATCCTGTATGAGAGTAGACATGCAAGAGGTAATACTTACCTGGATGTTTTCTCACTTGCTCCTAAAGTTCCTTAAAAAGCTGATATATGTTAGAGGCTACAAATTTTATTTGGGCTGTGGCAATTCTTTGTACCATACCTACTGAATAAGTCAAATCAGTATTATATTTACATCTCCTAAGTACAAGTATACAACTCATTCTGCTGAGTGGAATGAAAGGCAGTTCTGACTACTATTTTTATAGCTAAGTCAGGAGAATATACAGTACAAATGTTATGTTTGAACACATCTGTAAAGATGGTTGGTCCTTTAAGAGGAAACTTAGAAACTTTTTCTTCAAAAATCCATTATGCAATGGGTGGGTTATCTTTAAGGGGGACCAGTGGGTAAATTTTGGCACTGTGATCAATAAAATTTGCCATTTTGCCATGGTTTCACAGCATATATTGATTTGTGCATTGGTATAGAAGGTGTATATCTTGTCAGATTTTATCCCAGGTAATTGTATTACTTGTTTAATGGTCTTTAATAAAATTCTAGTCACAAGCACTGGGTAAAGAATAAAACTTTAGTCTGGTTGTGCTCGGAGGGTCAGCCGCTCAATCACACTTTATCCTTGATGAAGGATTACCGTAGGTGCCTCTTTTGTACCAAAAACTGATATTTCCAAGGATTTTTGAGTCACTCTTTCATCCATATTGGATAAAACCATTTCAAGATGAGACACATAGTTACAACATTACTCAATTAGAATATTAAAGAATTACAAAACAAAATATTGTTTAATCCCTGCTGAACATTGTTTGTTGGGTCATAAGATCATAAATTTAGAGCTACAAAGGACTTCAGAGGTCAGCTAATCAAACTAATTCATTTTTTGAATAATAAAAAAACCATACTTTTTGTTACTCAAACATGACACCACACCTCCCTCTCTGAATCTGCACTGGTTATCCCCAAATCTTGGAAAATTCCTCTCCAGATACTCTGTTGTTGTGACTTCCTTTAAAACTCAGCTCAAATCTTACATTGTGCTTCTCCTTCTCTACCTAGCTACAAGAACCTTCAAAGAATCCATCTAGAATATATGTTGTTTGAAGGAAAATATTGGTTATTTGTTTGTATGTATATATTTGGTTTTGCCTTTTTTTGAATGTTCCATTATTGATGCAGTGAATACAGCACTGGCCCAGGAATCAGGAAGGCTCATGAGTTTATAACTGACCCCAGTCACTAGCTAGGTGACGCTGGGCAAGTCAATTAGCATTATATACCTCAGTTCTTCATCTGTAAAATAGGCTGAAGAAGGAGATGGCAAAATACCCTTGTTTACTTTTGTTAAGAAAATTCCAAAAAGTAACGAAGACTCAGACATGACTGAAATGACTTAACAACAAAATCATATTAAAGATCAACTTCTGTATAATAATATTCTAGAATTTCCTTATTCTTCTTCTACATTTAACAGCCCTCCCTCACTTAAATCCAATTCATTCACATATCATGGCATCACCTCCTTGATGTCATGGTCCTTTTCCAGAATGAAGGATGAACAACAACAATCATTAATAACTCTGAGGAATCACTGCTATCAGGTTGTGATCAGGGTGTTAGACATGAATGAAATATATTTCTGTTTGTTTAGCCAATAGAGAAAAGAGTAAGAACTTAATTATTTTCTTTAATATGATCATAAGAAAATAAAGTAATGAATTGTGAAAATGTGTGTGAGAAAGAATATTGAAATTATTTCCTCTATTTTTTCATATTTATTCATATTTCTCACTATCAAGATAAGTTATGAATTATTATTTTTTAATGCTATGCTTTTGATGCCCTTCAATTCAGGTCCCAGAGGAAGAATGGATATCAAAGTGTACCTGATTCATTGTAAGTTCTGGACCAGAATTGAAATCTATGGATTGTCTTTCTTGTCTTGGAAATAAAAGACAGTTTTAAACTCAAAGTTTTCAAGTCCACAATAACAGAAAGCTATTGATTCATTATTTTCATATTGTCTCTTGCTCTTTTCTTTTCTTAGAGATCCAATGGGAACAAAAACTTCACTATATACCCTATTCTAGATTTCTAGAAATGAAATCACAAAGGATTACTTGATAATGATGATATAGCTAAGGAAAACTAAGGAGTCAAGTTTTCATCAAGAGTATTGAGCATTATTGAAATAAGTTATGAATTAGTGATAATATAGACCAATTTAAGTATCCATATTTTTAAACTGAGGGGAATTTTGCTGTGGTTCAACAATTATTTTATGAATTAATTATTATTACTCTTATTTTTCATAGCAGTCATTCCAAGACATTTACACACTTTTCCATCTCCCAGCCACATATTTATGCTTCATTTTTCCAGTTGGTTACTTTATGAGGCAACCTTAAAGATGGGTTACAACAAGTACGATTTCCTTTCACTCTTAAAAAAATCCAACATTTTATTTTTCCCCTGATTATATGTCAAGGCAATTTTTAACATTCAATTTTCACATTTTTAGTTCCAAATTTTTCTCTTTCTCTTTGCCTCTTGTTAAAATGTTAAGACATTTCTTATGTTATATGTGTACAATTATGTAAAGCATATATCCATATTAGTCATAGTTGTGAAAGAAGGAAGATCAAAAGGAAAAAAAGTGACAAAGGGTACTTTGATTTGCATTTAGAGTCCCATCCATTTTCTCTCTGAATGCTTCCATTCCTTTTTAAAATAAAATTAAAGACTCTTTTTTTTTAAATCAGTTTTCCTTTCCTTTTTTCCTCAGAGGAGCTTTTTCTTTCCAAAGCAAGAAAATACCTTCACCAGTTTAGTCTCTTGAATTTTACATTTTGGCTTTTGTGGTGGTTCCTTCCCCTTCATTTAAAAAAAGACTTAGACTTTCTTCATCCCAATTAAAACAAAACAAATTCCTTTTCTCACTACTGCTATCTTTTCAAGCTATTGTTTTATCTTTTGTTTCTAAATTGAAAAAAAGGAAATTACAATCTCTTTTTTATTTGTTTACTACTAATTTGCTCTTTAAATACTTTAAATCTTGCCTTCATACTTACCATTCTATTGAAATTTCCATTTCCATCCCCTTTTCTTGGTCCCCTTAAGTTATCTCTAGAATTTGACACTGGCTATCTGTGCCTTCTTTATATACTAAGCTTTCCTGGTTTTTTTCCTAATTCTCTGTATAAAACTTTAATGTGCCTATTATTGGATGTATTTCTCCTTATGATTTCTGACTTATGCTATTTTCTCTTTTCCTCTTTTTATATGAGAATTTTATGAAAAATTAAGAATGTTTGTCTATATAGTAATACAAAAAGCTGATTTGAAAAACTCTAGAAAGACCACAAGCAATCCTGCACATTGTTATCAGGCTAATTCTCTTAATGAACCATTGTGACTATTGTACTCAACTACAAAAGATCTCATAATGGCTTCCTATTGTGTAATATCAAGTTATCCAGTCTCCTTCAATTTATTTTCAACATGGTTTTTCACTTTTCTCATCTAATTCCAATTTACATAGTTCACTGTTCAATCAAACCCTACTATTCAACCTTCCTCAAACAAGACCCATGATCATTTTCCTATATACTTTTACCTACCCTATACTTAATTCCTAGAACATTCTCCTTAGCCTCAACTTTTCACATCCTTTAAAGGGCAGAATATATGCTTTCTCAAATCCCTCCTCCTCTATACGGCATATTATTCCCTTAGATAAGCCTCATGACTTTCTCTTTAAACTCAATTTTTTTTGTGATATTCTTTTTTCCCCCTCAACTAGATTATGAATTCCTTGATAGAATCAACTATATTACTTCTGTCTACTACTTAGAGCACTAAGCCCAGTACTGTGTAGAAAGTATTTAATTATTTTGTTTAAAAATTATTTGCATTTTATGTATTCTTAGACACTCAAGAATTTGTAACAGAGTTCCAAAATAACATTTTTTTTTAAATTTCAATTTTAGACAGTATATCTTTCTCCTTTAAGCCATTGAGTATCTGGTGACTGTACTAAGAAGAGGCGATTTCTTTATAACTGCAACTGTATCCTTGTACTTTTGACCATGTGCTGACTAATGAGTCTATTATAAGCCTCAAAGTGCTAGGGAAAATTAACTACATTACCACCCCATATATTAACTGTATATCCTTATTTAAAACAAAACACACAAATTTAAAGCAAAAGAGTAAAGCATATTATTCATCACTAAACAAGCTGCCTGTTAATCACATTACAATATTAACCTAGACTTATTTTTCTATGCATATTTCCACCTTTATCATGCTACACAAGAAAAATCAGATCAAAAAGGGTAAAAAATGAGAAAGAAAAAAGAAAAAGCAAGCAAACAACAACAGAAAAGGTGAAAATGCTATGTTGTGATCCACATTCAGTCCTCATAGTCCTCTGTCTGGAAGCAGATGGCACTCTCCATCACAAGTTCATTGGAATCGGCCTGAATCGCTTCATTGCTGAAAAGAATCAGGTGCATTACAATCCATTTTCAAATAATCTTGTTGCTGTGTACACTGTTGCTTGTTGCTACTCATTTTAATTAACATCAGAGAGCACGTAAGTCTCTCCAGGCCTTTCTGAAATTATTCTGCTGGTCACTTTATATAACAATAATATTTCATTGCATTCATATATCATAACTTATTCAGCCATTTCCTAACTGATATGCATTCATTCACTTTCCAATTCCTTATTACTACAAGGGGAACTGACTGATACAATAATTTTTATACATGTGGGACCTTTTCCCTGTTTTATCTCTTCTGGACACAGATCCAGTAGAGAAACTGCTGGATCAAAGAGTATGCACAGTTTGATAGTCTTTTGGGTATAGTTCCAAATTGCTCTCCAGAATAGTTGAATCAATTCACAACTCCTCCACACACATATCAGTGTCCCAGATTTCCCACATTCCCTTCATTATTTATTATTATCTTTTCCTGTCATTTTAGCCAATTTGAGAGGTGTGTAATTTAACTTAGATTTATTTCTAAACTATATAATCTCTATAACCTAGGGTCTAAAGAATGTATAGAGATAATAACTGGTCTTGGATGATATCCTTTGATTGATGCATATCTTTTGGATATTCTGCCACAGAAAGAAAAAAAAATGTAGGTAGGGGTATAGGCTTAGTAATGTATCATAAAACTTTATTTTTCAAGTTATGTATATTTTCTCAGGTGACATTAATTTTATTAATTAAAAAATATTGGTTACTTATTAAATCATGTGATATGATGTCATGATACAAATAATTAGTTTATGTCACACTTTCACAATGTTAAGTAGGGCCTTACAAAATCTTTTAAGTGGTATCTGTCCAGAATGTATTGATGTAAAAGAGAGAAATATCATAGTAAACTAAACTAATACAATGTGGACAAAACAGTTCATGATTTCAGAGCCAAATAGAATCTGATAATTTACTGAAATGAAATTAACTTCTTCAACTATACATAATAATCAACATAATTATGACAAAAGAAATACCAATTTACTCTGATCTACATTTCATAAAATTATCATAATGAATTTTCTGTGTTAAATAATGTGAAATGCCAGTAGACTGAGTACACAGGTGCAACTCCTGAATTCAGGTTTTAATCCTGATATCTGTCAAATTTAAATGCAAATTAGAACTAATTTAGAAAAATATGTTAATGGGTTTCCAAATACTGAATCGAATCATATATAGATATGATCCTCAAAGACTGCCAAAAATGTCCATTTTAAGTTCTCCTTCACCTCAAATAAGAGTATCTAATAAGACCTGTTGTTCATGGAGCACCCATCATTTTCTACAGTTTATCTAAAATCTGAATTGTAAATGGCTTTAGCAAATGTCAACTGGATTCTCAGTATTATTAGAATATTCAAGGGTATCCAGGGAAAAGGAGAATTTACTTTTAATCATTCAATCTCATTTGCTCTTTGGTGTGCTTTAGCTTCTCTGTTCTGTGTCTTAATGGTTACTGCCTGAATGGTCTCATTTGGCTCATTGCACTGAGATGAATTGCTATTTGCTTGTTGGAAAAGTTTTGCAACTGACTAATTACATAACTCATTACAACATTTTAGTCATCTCATATGGAATTCTTTCCTTCATTATTTAATTTCACTTCAATTCAGGTTAAAATAATGCTAGGTGTGTTTAAAAAAAACCTGATGCACTGACAAAAATCATCATTGACAGATGTAAGCAAAATGTCCTGCTTTTCCTCATGTTCAAAATCTCTTAGGTTATTGATCAGAGAACATACAGATTTGCTAAAGTTATGTTAGAATAAGGCAGAAACGAATTATGTGCCTCTCTACTCTGCCTCGAGCATATGTGTGTATGTATGCATATACATGTATACATGTGTGGTCATGTATACAGATGGATATGTGTGTATCTACATATCTAAACATGTGTGTATTCTTGTTGTATGTCCTTTCTACCAATCTTTGTATTTTTTTTATTCTAGCACTGAGTCAAATCTGTAACTTTTTCTCTGAAGCTGCTGCAAGCTGAAGTAGCTACTGAGCTGGCAATATAGCAATAGTAGGAATCACATACCTGACCTAGAATTTTGTTTTGACTGTTAAAAGAATATGGAGGGAGGCGATTATAGGTATGGAACATTTGCTATATTGTCAGACTCAAATGGTTTGTTTGTAAGTTTGCTGAACTATTCCTTCCTAACCTCCGTTTCCCCACCTCTTGCCCTATATTATTCCTTTGAAAAGAGGATAGAGGAGATAATTATATTGGGAAATGAAAGCATTATAGAATAAATAATGGTAATAAAATTTTAAGAGGAAGATATAATCTGATAGTCATTCAGAAGATAGATAAGTAGACAGAGAAACCACATCAAATGCCTCTTTAAAAAAAATTGTGTGTTTTTTTTTTAATTTACTGAGAGCCACATTTTTGCCATCCTACCCCAACATAGTGCCAGAATTGAGATTATAAGGGGGAAAAAAATCAAGCTTTTTTTTTATTCAATGAAAACTCTCCAATGGCTCAGATTGGTCACATGAGAAAAAAAGTTTTCATTCTGTATTCTGAGTGATTTATGTCACTATCAGAAGAGGGTTAGCATGTTTCATCAGTCCTCTAAAATGCTAGTAGCTCTTTATGCTTACAAGAGTTAAACATAATAGAATCCTCACATTTATGCATAGCTTATTCATCCATTCCCTAATGGATGGCCCTTTAGATCATCATTTTTGTCACCTCAAAAAAGAGACAAAACATTTTGGGGGTACATATTTAGAGTTTGTTTTGCTTAGGATGAATTCCTTCTTTCTCTGTTTTGTATTTCTTGTGTCAGGTTGTTAATTTCCATTTTAATTCTTTGCATTTATGCTTCTTATTTCTTTTCAGGAATTCTCTTTCAGTTTGTGCTTAAGCTGTTTTTCTCTGAGGCATTTTTATATATGTTTTATTCTCCTCATTTGGTTGTGTGTTTAGCATCCCATCTAGCATAATAGCTGTTTGTGATGGAGTCATTTTTTTTTGGTTGCCTATTTTTACACTGCTTTGTGATTTCAGAGTTTAAAACAAGCTTTGGAGTTTTCTATATTTTGGGGATGAAAGTCTGGTCTGGATCTGCTAATGCTTTCTTAGGACATCTTATGATATACTAGAAACATAAGGACAGTCTGAGGCCTTGAAAGCTTTCAGTGCTTTCAAAGTGGTTTGAACAAGAGCAAAAATAGATTCCTGTTTTCTCCTTCCTCTCCCCTGAGTCTATTAGTTTCTGATGTGCTTTTGGGGCAGTGCTAGAGTACACAACTTCTGGATTTTCACTTCTGTTACCCAGGTCTTTTTATTCAAAATATAAGAATTGTAGGTCCCTATTTTGTCTGGGATTCCTGCCATTGTTATTCCTTTTTTGGGTTAGATGCTAGAAGTGAGATCCTGGTCTTGGATGGAGATTGAATCATACCACTACTATTGCTAATCTCTGAGTTTCATCCTTTCTCAATGCATGACCCAAACTCGCCCTATCTAGATGTCACTTTTACATTCTGGTCCCCTTTTCAATTCATGGTCTGAAATGGGTAATGGCCCTAGAATTGAAAAGTTGGATACAAACTTTCAATTCACTTCTGTCTTTTTCTCAGTCCTCTATTATGGATTTTGTTGTTCCCTGGCATGTATCTGAGAGGTTCTCTTATCTTGGTGCATTGAGGTTCTTTGAGAGCCAGAGTGCTACAAAGACTGTAATCTGTTAACTCAATCTAGTTATAAACCTATATTTATTGACCAGTACACCTAATTCCATGTGTTTGACTAAACCATATAGGTCATTTTGTGCCTTTTTTTCTAAATAATCCCCTCATAATGCTCCTTCTAGATGTGTTTTCAGGAATTTGTGGAAAGGAACTCACTGCACTGTTTCCTATCAATCCTACCACCTTTTTCATGGTTTGCCACAATGCCTGCTCAAGAAACCACTAAAATGTATTGGCTGATATCAGAGAAATGGAAAGAGAGACATTTCATTGAAGAGATACAGACAGAAACAAATTCTGAATTCTTACAGAAGATGGAGGAGAAAGGAGCATCTGTAGATCATTCATCAGTGAAATGAAGCCTTTAGACTCCCAAAGGGAACAGGAATCAGTTTAGTAAATAGTAAACCAAATAATTAAGCAAACTTCTCTTTTCACTGGTATTGTGAATCATGTGAACCATACATGTGAACATATATGGGACAAAAGGCTCCACCAGATGGAAGAGAAGAGGAAAGATTTGTAGGCAGGTTTAAGTATGAATCTGGCTTAAATCTGGTTTTAGATGAATAAATGGATGGGCCCTAGGCTTGTGACATAGCCATTTAGTCAATAAACATTTGCCAGGCAGTCAGTAAGCATTTATTAAATTCCTAATGTAAGTCAGAAAACTCTCTACCAATAAAAGTTTGAATTTTCTCTACAATTTATAATCTACCTGTTGCCAAGAAGAGTAATGTTAAATACAAAACAGAAAAAGAAGCCGTTAAAATTTACCACCCTATGGGTGACATATTGATTTATAAATCCACAAATTAACACTATGTTTCATAGATTTTGTTACAATGTATACGTAAAAATACCTATACATATGTGTAGGTACGTATATGTGTGTATATGTGTAGGTGTGTATATATAAATACATATGCATGTGAGGATATGCATTAAGCTGCACTGCCTCATTAGGACAATAAATCCTACCCTTTATTGTACAATTTATTAGCCTGAGTGCTGACAGAACAAAGAATTCTTTTAAGGAGAGCTTGAGACAAATTCTGCTGGTTCCCTGGGTAGGGGGACAAATTAAAAGGTTGTACATGGCTCATAGTGAGGGTGGATTATACTTGCTAGGAAGTATAGATAATGTTTTATCTATAAAACATTTGTTTTATCATTTGTTCACTCATCCATTCTGTGAATTTTAAATATGTACTATGTTCCTACCTTGTTATTAAGGAATGTATGTAATCCAATATATCACAGTTCTCTTTAGTCTCAAGGGATTTATAATAATATTAGGGGAGTAAGATGCCTTCAGAAAGGTGAAACAATTTGAAAATAATAGATGATATTTTTAAACTAAGTATTGAATGAATCATAGTAAAATGGCAAAATGTGTGATCAAGAAAATTTCATACTGTGGACTACAAAGTAGGCAGTTAAGAAAGGTAGAGATCATTATTGTTTGTACTGTTTTAGTCATCAGAGAAAAGTTTCAAGAAGGGATGACTTAGATGTTCTTAGGAATAGGTTGGATGTGTAGAGAATTAGAAACATCTATGCTTAGATTTAGAGGACATGATTTTGAATTCCAGTTCTGATATCTACATATCCTTGAGCCATAATAATAATAATTCAAATTAATACACCAGATTTTACAAGGCATTTTCTTCACAATAAATCTCTAAGACAGCTAGACTGTCATTATCTTCACTTTGAAAGTGACAAAAATGCTCTCAGAAAACTTTAGTGATATCTACTCTGTCACATAGTTGGTAAGTATTCTAGAGGTGAGATTTGAAGCCATGTCTTCTGACTCCAAGGCCAATGATCAGTCTAATAAATTGCTTTAGCTTTTTCTGTTTCAATTTCTTGTGCTATAAAATGAGAGGTTTGAATAAAATGATATCCATGATACCTACTACTGGCTTTAAATCCTGAAGAAGAGATGTCAGAAGATTTTATTTCAGGCAGAGCAAGAAATAAGAGTAAACATATTACCTTTGTGGGAACATTGAGACTAATCTGAAAATAGTAAATGAGATATATATATATATACTGAAGGTCAATATAAATCATAAGGATGTAGGAAGAGAATAAATAACCTTAAATACCAGTGTAAGGAATATGGTTTGAATTTCATTAATGCTGAATAATCATTGTCTTGAGCACAAAAATCACATGATAAAAGTATTGTTTTAGGATAATTAACCTAATAGCAAGGTATAGAATTAATTGGAGAAGGAAGAAACTGATCATGCAGATGTTCAACACAAATCTGTATTTATCTGGTTATCCATTTCTCACCTGTTTGTACAATACAAAAATAATACTTTGAATCATATATAGGTTCCAACAGTATTTACCAGTGCTAAAGTTAAGTATTATCTGAGCCAATAAATACTTAAATTTATCTAATAGACTATGAGAGGTAGTGAATAAGAGGGCTAGATAGCTATCAGAAACTCATCAACAGAACTGTATTTAATGAGAACCAGCT
>JAJPUD010034490.1:0-10809 GCA_023553655.1 Myrmecobius fasciatus
CATTTGGTACTGGCTGAGAAATAGAGCAGTCGATCAGTGACATAGGATAGGATATCAGGACAAGCTAGGTAATAATGTTAGCAATTTAGTGTTTGATAAACCCAAAGACCCCAGCTTTTGGGATAAATACTCACTATTCAGCAAAAACTGCTGGGAAAATTAGAAACTAGTGTGGAAGAAATTAAGGCTGGACCCACACCTAACACCGGAAACCAAGATAAGATCTAAATGGCTTCATGATCTAGATATAAAGAGTGGTATTATAACCAAATTAAAGGAACATAGGATAGTTTACCTCTCAGACCTGTGGAGATGGAATAAATTTATGTCCAAAGAAGATCTGGAACTCTTAATTGAACACCAGATAGATAATTTTGATTATATTAAGTTAAAAATTTTCTGTACAAACAAAACTAATGCAGACAAGATTAGGAGGGAAGCATCAAATTGGGAAATCATCTTTAGATTTAAGGGTTCTGATAAAGGTCTCATCTATAAGATACATAGAGAATTGTCTCATATTTATAAGAATTCAAGCCATTCTCCAATTGATAAATGGTCAAAGGATATGAACAGACAATTTTCAGATGAGGAAATTAAAACTATTTATAATCATATAAAAAGGTGCTCCAAATCACTATTGACCAGAGAAATGCAAATTGAGGCAACTCTGAGATACCACTACACACCAGTCAGATTGGCTAAAATGACAGGAAAAGATAAAGATGAATGTTGGAGGGGATGTGGGAAAACTGGGACACTGATACATTGTTGGTGGAGCTGTGAACGGATCCAGCCATTCTGGAGAGCAATTTGGAGCTATGCTCAAAAAGTTATCAAATTATGCATACCCTTTGACCCCACCAGGGTTTCTATTGGGCTTATATCCCACAGAAATCATAAGAGAAGGAAAGAGTCCCACATGTGCAAGAATGTTTGTGGCAGCTCTTTTTGTAGTGGATTGAAACTGGAAACTGAATGGATGCCCATCAATCGGAGAGTGGCTGAATAAATTATGGTTTATGAATGTTATGGAATATTATTGTTCTGTAAGAAATGACCAGCAGGACGATTTCAGAGAGGCCTGGAGAGACTTGCATGAACTAATGCTCAGTGAAGTGATCAGAACCAAGAGATCATTATTCACAGCAACAGCAATACTATATGAAGATCAGTTCTAATGGACATCACTCTCTTCAACAATGACATGCTTCAAACCAGTTCCAATTGTTCGGTGAAGAGAGCCATATACACCCAGAGAGAGGGATGTGAAATGTGGACCACAACATAACATTTTCATGTTCTCTATTGAGGTTTGCTTGCATTGTATTTCCTTTATCAGATTATTCTTTCTTGTAGATAGGATTTCTCCTGCACAAAAAATGATGGAATAACTATACATATATTCGATTTCTGAAGTATTCTAACATAATTATCATGTAGTGCATATCCTGCCATCTAGGGGAACAATGGGGAGTAGGGGGGGGAAATTTGTAACAGAAAGCTTTGTAAGGGTTAATATTTAGGAATTACCCATACATATGTTTTGCAAATAAAAAGTATTAATAAAAAAAAAAAAAAAACATTTGGTATTGGCTAAGAAATAGAGCAGTCAATCAGTGGAATAGGATAGGATCATAGAACAAAATAGTCAATAACTATAACAATCTAGTGTTTGACAAATCCAAAAATACCAGCTTTTGGAATAAGAATTCACTATTTGACAAAAACTGCTGGGAAAATTGGAAACTAATATGGAAGAAATTAGGGCTTCAACCATAACTAACACCACATAGCACGATAAGATATAAATGGGTTCATGATTTAGACATAAAGAGTGATATTATAAGCAAATTAGAGGAACACAGGATAGTTTGCCTCTCAGATCTGTGGAGAAGGAAGGAATTTGTGTCCAAAGAAGAACTGGAACTCTTAATTGAAAACCAGATAGATAATTTTGATTATATAAGTTAAAAAAAAAATTGTGCAAACAAAACTAATGCAGACAAGATTAGGAGAGAAGCAATAAATTGGAAAATCATTTTTACATTTAATGGTTCTGATAAAGCCCTCATTTCCAAAATATATAGAGAATTGACTAAAATTTATAAGAATTCAAGCCATTCTCCAATCAATTAATGGTCAAAGGATATGAACAGATAAATTTCAGAAGAAGAAATTAAAACTATTTCTAGTCATATTTAAAGGTGCTCCAAATCACTATTGATCATAGAAATGCAAATTAAGAAAACTTAGAGATACCACTCAACACCTGTGAGGTTGGCTAAGATGATAGGAAAAGATAATGATGAATGTTGGAGGGGATGTGGGAAAACTGGGACACTAATGTGTCCCTACACTAACATTTTACTTCACTACACTACAGAATTACTACACTAATTCTGTAGTGTAAGAGAGGTGAGGCATGCCTAACTTCTAATTAGAGAAAAGGAACACATTAGGTATTAGTAAGATCTAGTAATCTAATTGTTCCCAAGTATGATTGAGGTGAAGGAAATCATGAGATTTAAGCAGCCTAAGGAATTATAAGCATAGAGAGTTTGATGAAAACCTATGGGAATATTAAAGTCTCCTAATATAAGGACACATGTTGAAGAAGAATAAAGACATAAAACTCAGAAATAAACTCCTTGATAAAGGATAAATGATGACTTGGGAGTCATTATGCTATAAGCACCATGATTAAGATTGGCTGAAACTTTTAGATTGAGTAGACTTTAAAGGGAGACAGGTTGCCCAGAAAAGGAGGCAAAGAGTCTTGAAGTGAAAATGTGGAAAACAAGAAGTATTCTAACTATTCCTTTTAGATGTGGTTATATGTTGGAAGGATGAAGTGGGGAGAAGTTAAAGTAAATGTTAGAGATCTGAAGATACAGTATTATCAGAGGGAAGTAAGTTTTTAGTGGGGCTAAAAGATAGGATTTGAGGGATAGACAGTTTTCAGGAGGCTAAACCCAGATTAAAACAAATAATCAGAACCTTCTAAGGGTGTGCCATAGACACTTATCCTTAGTTTTTCTTATTCTAAACCAAACCCATACATTGGCTTACCATTGATCTTAGAATCAGAGTATAGCCCCCAAATCAAGTATACCAGTGTTGTTTGCCCTGGCAGAGGATCAATGTCTACTCCTTCCTTCTATTAGCAATCCAAGAAGAGGAACATAAGCAGGTTCTCCAGGCAAACCTAAGATAAATCAGTTCCAGTTACATTCAGCTTCTCAGGACTATTACCTTCCCATAACTATGCTCCCCATCCCTTTCCATTAGTCATCCAAAAGGATTGAGTTTCCTCTGCAAAACCTCCTAAAGACTGATCTTGTCAGTGTTGCCTGATGATTTTTTTCTCCCTGTTCTCACTTCTGTCTCCACAAGATAAGATATTGATTATATATAGACAATCATGTTGAACATATTTTCACAACAGTCTTGATGTGAAAGAAGAATCAGAACAAAAGGGAAAAAATGAGAAAATGTTTAAAGTAAAAGCCACATATTTTGAACTGCATTCAAATTCCATAGTACTTTCTCTAATTGGGGGTAGCATTTTCCATCATTGTAGTTAAAAGACTTAGCTTTTCTCAACAAAATAATAATTAAAGAGAATTGAAAAGGACACATGATGGAGTGTTAAGTTTGGAAAAGGAAGACAGTAAGTCTGGACCATAAAGTTAAATAGTACATTGAGGTGGACCATCTGAAGGTTTTATGACTCCTTTCGAATGTGAGGCCAATTATTTCTGATGATCAGAAGGAAAGGGGGTTGTTATTTTTGGGCAGAACAATTAAGGGAAACTAAGACATGGAAACTGTGGAATTAAGGAAAACTGAGACAGAGCAATTGGGGGAAACTGAGACATGGGAACTGTGGCACAACAGTAACAGTTTTCTTATATTTTTTTTGAATCAAATAAAATGTTATGTATTTTATAGATTTTCTCCATAAATCCAGATTGTAGTTTTATATATAATATCAAAAATTTTCTTACCCCAAATTTTAGTAATTTCACCTTTGATTTTGAGAATTGCTAATTTACAATTTCATTGGGGACTTTAAAATTTTGTTTTTCTCTTTCTAGCTTTTTAAATTACATGCCCATTTCTCCAGCATCAACGTCTTCTTTCTCCATTTTGTTTATGTAAATGTTTAGCAATATAAAATTTCCACTAAGTACAACTTGGGTTGCATCCCATAAAATTTGGTTTGTTATCTCATTACTGTCATTCACTCTGATGAAGTTATTGATTGGTTCTATCACTGGTCATTTCAGCCATTTATTCATTAGGATTAGATCATTTAGTTTCCAATTAATTGCAATCTTTCCATGGTCCTTTATTACATGTGATTTCTTTTGTATCATGTTCTGGAAAAGATGTATTTCTGCTATTCTACAGATGATTACCAGATCTTTATATCCTAATAAAAGGTCAGTTTTGGTGTAAGTTCCATGTACTGCTAAGGAAAAACAAAAAACAAAAACAAATTTCTTTCTATACCCATTTGATTTTTTCCAGAAATCTTCTAAAATTCTATCTACCTCCTTAACTTTTTAAAAATTTTTATTTATTTATTTTTAAAATATATCTTTCTTTATATATGTTAAATATATATATTTACTTATTAAATATATATTTCTTGATATATGTTGAGAGAGAAAAATCAGAACAAAAGGAAAAAAAATATGAGAGATTAAAAAAAACAGGAAAAAAGTGAACATAACGTGCTGATTATATTGTCTCTTAAGGTGTTTTGGGGTTTTCTTTGTTGTTTTTTGGGGGGGTTTTGAATGCAGAAGGCATTTTCTGTCCAAAGTCTTTTGGGATTAATTTGGAGAACTGAACTACTAAAAAGAACCAAGTCTTTCACAGTTGATCATTGCACATTCTTGCTGTTATTGTGTACAATATATTCCTGGTTCTGCTTGTTTGATTCAGCATCAGTTCATTTAAATATTTCCAGATCTTTCTAAAATCAGCTTATTCATCCTTTTTACAGAAGAATAATATTCTATTATCTTCACATACCACATGTTGTTCAGCCATTTCCCAAAGGAAGGATGTCTATTCCCTTTACAATTTTTTGCTATTACAAAAAGTGCTGCTACAAACATTTTTGCACATAGAGGTCTTTTTTTTCCCTTTATGATTTCCTTAAAATGCAGACCCAGTAATGGTACTGCTGTGCCAAAGGGTATGCAGAGTTAAATAGCCCTTTGGACATAGTTCCAAATTGCTCTCCACCTTGACCAACAATGCATTAGTGTCCCAATTTTCCCACAATCTCTCCCATATTTAAAATTACCTTTTCCTGTCATCTTAGCAAATGTGTGAAGTGATGCCTCAGAGTTGTTTTAGTTTTCATTTCTCTAACCAACATATGATTTAGAGCATTTTTTCATATGACAATAGATGGTTATGAATTGCTGGTTCATATCCTTTAATAGTAGACCAATTTAGGCAAAATTGTCATTTTTATTATATTAGTTCAACCCAGCCATGAACAATTGATATTTTTTCAGTTGTTTAGATCTGACTTTATTTGTGTAAGAAATGTTTTGTTATTGTGCTCAGAGAATTCTTGTGTTTCTCTTGTCAGGTAGATGCCCAAGTGTTTTATATTGCCTAAATTAATTTAAAATGGAATTTCTCTTTTTATCTTTTGCTGATAGGCTTTATCAGTAATATATAGAAATGCTGATGATTTGTGTGGGTTTATTTTATATCCTGAAAATATTAGTTATTTGCATTTGTATTAACATACATATTTATTCTTTGATTTATTCTTCAACTCAATCATTGCAAAGCCTTTTGTCAATATTTCCATGTAACTGTATAAATTTTATTCAAAAAAATAAATAAATTTTTTAAAAGAAGAATTTTATTCAAATCTTTCTTTTCTAATTTTATTGAATTATAATTATTATAGTGTGTTGATTTTACATAGAACTTCTTTATGACTATTGGCTAATGTTTGTTTATTATGAAGACAGATTAATTATTAAGATAATTTCATATTTTATTTTTTATTGTTGTCTTTACAAGTTTTAAATTCAAAGCCATACTATCTAAAAAGTAGGCAACGTGTGTGTGTGTATGTGTGTGTGTGTGTTAGGAATTATTTCATCAAGTTGCTAAAATAATCTTATGAATCAATTCATCTAGATTTGAGGCTTTTTTAAATTCTAGTTTGGAAATGAGAACACTTTAATGAACCCACTGTTAAAATTTTAAATTAAAGAATCCACTGGGCAAGTCATTTAACCCCAACTGCCTCAGCAGCAACAGCAACAACAACAACAAAAAGATGATGAGATTGAGGGGTGAGAGACAGTACTTAAAGAAAGGGAAAAGGAGAAATCAAATGGGGCAAATCGTCTTCCATATAAAAAGAGACAAGAAAAAAGTTTTACTCTGGAGAGGAGGAAGGGGAGGAGAGAGGTAGAAAGTGAACCTTTTATCAGATTTGGCTCAAAGAAGAAATAATCTACATACTCAATAGGTGTATGGAAATATATCTTACCCTGAAGGAAAATAGGAGGGGAATGGAATATGGGAAGAGATGGAGAAGAAAGAGGCATTTTGGGGGAGGGATCATTCAGTAGGAAAACACTTTTGATGAGGAACAGAGTGAAGGAAGAAAACAAATGGGGGGAAGTACAGTTAGCAATAGTAATTGTAAAAAAGAATTTCAAAGCAACTTTCTCTGATAATGTCTCAATTCTTAAACATAGAAGGAATTTCCAAATTAAAAAAAAAAAATGAGTCAGACCCCCAATAATAAATGATCAAAATGTTCAAACACCAGTAGTTGACATGAATACCAAAAAAGATTTTAAAAAAGGAAAATCACCTATATGCACAAAAAATATTTACAACTCTCCTCTCAGGGCAAAATTTTGGGAATTGAGGGGATGCCCATCAATTGGGAAATGGCTTAATAAACTGATGTGTCTTTATGATGGAATATTATTTTCTATGGGAAATGATGAGCAGGACATTATCTGGAAGAAAAAAAAAAAAAAAAACAAAAAAACAAACCAAAACCTGGAAAGTCCTCCATGAACTCAAGCAAAGTGAGATGTACAAATATACAAAGTAACAGCAGTGTTCCAGGATAATCAGCTCTAAAAGACTTTGCTATTCTCAGGAGTGCATGAGTATTCTGAAAGATGATATAAACTGTGACCTTTGGGGGAAGGGTGGTCCTGGGTTTGAGGGATCCTGAGAAATCTCTCTGGGAGGGGCCCCACCCTCCAGTTCTTTGGGAAACTCTTAAGATAAAATCTCTACCTATTCAATTGGAGATCTTGGCCAAGGGCAAAGTCACCTCCCTCTACAGAAATTAGCCCTTAATCTCCCCAGCCTCAAGCCTCAGAAGGCTAAATAGGAGGGTGCTGGGCCCCAAATCTTGGCTACTTCTCTTTTGGAAATGGCCTGCTGGGAGAGTTGTTTTCTCAGCGTCATAAACCTACTTTTGCCACAAAACTCTCGCCTCATTCATTGGGGTTTGTGAATTCTTTTGCAAGCCCTCAACCAGCCAAAAGGGGATCATACTAAGAGCCAGAGTGAAAGTTTTTTTTGTTTGTTTGTTTGTTTTTTCTATATTAGGTACAGCCAGGGCAGGGGCAGAAGGCAGTTTGGCTTTTAGGGTTTTAAAAGCCTTGGCCTGATCAGAGTCTTGAATGGGGTTTAGATTATGAGGCAGATTTTTGACAAACTGGCAGGAAAAGTGAGCTTTAGTTAAGAGGACCCTGTATCCCCTAGAAGGCAAAACATTAAGGGGTTTTGTGGCTGGATTTTAGGGAATTCTCTTGAATGAGGCTGCAGTTCAAAACAAGACAGCAGTAAAGCAGCACCGAATCTCTCTCAATCCCAGAGATTTCTTGGTCCTAGGCAGAGGAATCTATTTCCTCCCAGATTTCAGAGAAAATATGGAAGGGTTTTGAAAACAACACAAAAAGATCACCTGGAGGTCTGAGAAGAGAAAACTCCCCAATTTCACCCTTAAGTCGTGCTCCAATAGGGCAGCAGGATAGGAGGGAATAATAAAAAACAAGTGTTTTAACAGGTCACCAAACTGTCAAGGTTGAGGGAAATTCTCAAAACAGTTCTTAAATTTCCCTTCAATCCCCATTATATGGGGGAGGGGCAAGTGAAACCAGAGTTCCAGAGCAAGGGAAGAGAAGTCCCAGTAGCAAAAAACATTCAATGGTCTTAATGGCCACTTCTGAGCATAGCCAGGGTTTCACTGTTGTGGTGGAGCCAGGGGGAACTTAACAGAACTCCAAACTCCTGCTGAAGGGCAGGGCATTGGGGAGGCAGCTTGGCCCCTGTCTCTCCTCCAGTCCCTCTCCTGGTTGCACTTGGGGCAAGGACTGGAGAGTTTCTGAGGACAATTTATTTAACTCTGCAGTCTTTTTCCACTGCTGCAGTTTGATCCCTATTATTAAAGACTCCAACAGCTGTTGCTCGCTGACTTGGAGAAGTTTGAGGGCCCAAAGCTGGCTTCTGCAGCTTTCTCCATATATCTAGGGCAGATTGTTTAATATTAACATCTCTCCAGGAAAGATCAAATTGGAGGCCATTGGTCTCAGATCCCTCAATAAACTGGGTGGAGTCCTCAGAGCAATGGCCAGGTTTTTCCTTAGTGTGGGAGAGGTTTGATATTGAAAGAGGTACCTCTGCTCTGAGTGTGCCTCCCTGAGAGTCTGCTGCTTTTTTCAGAGGGCAGAAGTTAGAAGGGGTAGCTGAATCAGGACCCTGAGGATGAGAAAAAGGGGTCCCACTCCTTATATCAGAAGGACTGAGGAATGGAAGCTGGGAAGTCTCAGGATTTGGTTCAGGAAGTGAGGGTAATAGAGTTAAAGAAATACTCTCCACCATAAGGTCCTGCCTTTGGTAAGGAGTTGGTTCTGAAAGGGATTTGGAAGCCTCCTGATAAAGACTGCATGGGGATGTAGAGAAGGGATCCTATGTCCCTAGAGGAACAGGAAGGGAGAAGTTATTTAAAAGGTTATTATCTAATTTTGATTTTCCTCCTGAAATTTAAGCAACATCCTGCAGTACTGTTTTAATTTAAGCTTTTTAGTTTTGAGATCTTCTAAGTAGAATTTGCCTCTGTTTAAGAAACAGCCTAGGATGAAGGTAGGCAGAGCCAAGATGGCGGAGTGAAAACGTGACTCTCTCTGTCCTCCTTCGATCTTCTCTCAAATCAACAATAAAATAAGCCTCTGAACTGATCTTCAAGTCAACAAATCCAGAAATATTTGGACAATGCTTTTGGATATCACGGAAGAACTTCATATCAGGTTTCTTTAACTCAGAGAGAAGGATAAACAGTGGACTCGGTGCAGGCCAGAAGTGAGGGTGGGACTCAGCTCAGCATGGCAGAAACTCCAAACTTCAAACACCTGGAGTTTATCTGAGGCACTTGGGACACTGCCCTGATTGGGGGCAAGTGTTCTGGCAGACTTGCCTTGTTTAAGGAGTAATTCGGACTTACTCCTAGCCCCCACAGGCACAGCACCATAAGTTAATTCAACAAATTGCCCCAAGTCAAAGAACTTCAGCTGCTGTTTTTCCAAGCCTTAAAGAGACATCCATGCTGTCTAAAAAATGAGTAAGAAGCAGAAGAGAGCTCTCACCATAGATAGCTTCTATCGAGAGAAAGAAGGGCTGACCCCAGATCCTGAGGTTCCTTTAGAGAAAACTCAAGAGGAAGTTATTAAGAACCATCACTGGTCCCCTTTTCAAAAGGCCTTTCTGGAAGATTGCATAAAGAACCTCAAAAGAGAGC
This sequence comes from Myrmecobius fasciatus, assembly GCA_023553655.1. Lineage (NCBI taxonomy): Eukaryota > Metazoa > Chordata > Mammalia > Dasyuromorphia > Myrmecobiidae > Myrmecobius > Myrmecobius fasciatus. The sequence continues at coordinate 9,818 of JAJPUD010034490.1, forward strand.
TGGAGGATAAATGGGAAAATAAATTGAAATCAATGCATGAAGGATACAATATCTTGCAAGAAGGATATAATGCCCTGCATAAGAGATATGAAAAAGACACCCATGTATTGAAAAATAAAATGAGTGAAGTGGAAAAAGAGTGCAATGAACAAAAAAATTCAATTGGCCAGTTACAAAACGAGCTTAAAAAGGTAACTGAAGAAAACTACACTTTAAAAATAACTGAACAAATTCAAGTTAATGACTCAATAAAACTTCAAAAATCAGTCAAACAAAAACAAAAAAATGAAAAATTAGAAGAAAATATGAAATATCTCCCAGGAAAAACAACGGACATGGAAAATAGATCTAGGAGAGACTATCTAAGGATTATTGGACTTCCTGAAAGCCATGATGAAAAAAATAATCTAAACACTATCTTCCAGGAAATCCTGAAAGAAAACTGCCCTGAGATTGTAGAATCAGAAGGCAAAATCACCATTGAAAGAATTCACTGATCACCTCCTGAAGGACACCCCAAAATTAAAACCCCAAGGAATATTGTGGCTAAATTTCAGGACTATAGCACCAAGGAAAATATTCTGCTAGCAGCTAGAAAGAAATAATTGAAATACCGAGGATCAGTAATTAGAATCACACATGATCTGTCAGCTTCCACATTGAAGGATCGTAGGGCCTGGAACCAGATATTCTGAAAGGCAAAGGAACTTGGATTACACCTAAGAATAATCTATCCATGTAGAAGGAGCATTATCCTCCAGGGAAGAAGATGGTCATTCAATGATATAGGTGAATTTCACCGGTTTCTAATGAAAAGACCAGATCTGAAAAAAAAATTCGACATCCAAACACATAACTGAAGAGAAGCATAAAAAGGTAAAAAGGAAAGGACTCTTGAGAACTTTATTTCTGCTATGGGGATACTTAATATTTGGAGGTATAATTAACTAGATATTACTTTAATAATATGAAAAAGAAAACTAGAGGGGGAA
>JAJPUD010034492.1:0-10807 GCA_023553655.1 Myrmecobius fasciatus
TTTGCCCTCCTGAATATCATATTCCAATCCCTTTGATCCTTTAAGGTGGAAGTGAAAGTTTTAAGTATTGAGCAATCCTAATTTTTTTTTTGCCTTTAGTGTCCTAAGGGTTTGAGGTCTTTTTTTTTGTCTCCATAAAAAGTATCTATGGTTAGAGTTCTATTTTGCTTTTTTGCTCATTTTTAAGGCTAAGATCTTCTCTTAGGGCAAAGGGCAGGCAAAGAGGAGATTATTCCAAGATTCCTCTATAGGAGACAGTGGGTTCATGATGCCTTGAGACTGGTACTACTGGCTTCCTTCCCATACTGTGTGGGCATGGCCAGGTCCTGCATTATGCTGAGCTCATTATTTACCTTTTATAGTTGCTTTGGAGTCTCACAGTTAATGAGATCTCCTGATCTGCTAGTTTTTGAACCAGGATAGAATAGCAAACACTGCTGTACTTTGGCTATGAACCTCCCGCTAGATTCCCCAAGCATGAGGAACCCTTGTGGCCCTGTATCACCCTGCACCACACTGCACTGTACTTCATTTGCATTGGCTTAAAGCCACCCTCTCACTTCCCAATTGAGACAGACCTTTCCTGAAGTTCTTCCAAAATATCTTCTGCTGGAAATTTGTTACACTCCAAATATTTGTGGGTTCTGTTATTCCCAAACATGTTCAGAAGCTTGATATGATGTTGATTTGAGGGAAGCCAGAAAGAGTTCAGAAAAAGACCTGTCTACTTTCCACCATCTTGGATCCTCACCCTACTTTTGTGACATCTTGAATTAACAAAATTAAACATTTAGCTTCACTGCAAGACATTGATAAAGAGGAAGGGAAAAATCATTGCAATCATTCAGGTAAGTTCATAAAGGTATATGATGAATTACCTCCAATGAAAGAGAACTTAAAACTGAGTCAGGAAGATAGGAAGTATCCCATATCTGACGTGATTAGTTATGAGTACCTACTGAGTCTGAAAAATCTAGGCTTTCATAGCTAATGGCTGTTGGTCCCAGTTCTGACTATCACTACTTATTCTCCCTTGGATTATCTTCCATCTAATCTTTATATGCTCTGTTTGTACCTAATTATCCACATGTCATTCTCTAACAGGTAAAGAATGTTTTGCTTCAAAAATGTTAATTTATTAATAAATGAAAGTTGAATGACTGGCTAGTTTGTTGGTCTTTCTGACTCAACAATGCAACTGACTAGTGGACCTAAAAATCTTAATAGTGTGCCAAATCAGCTTTTTTTAAAAAAAAATTCTCTGTCTTTGTAATCCTAGCACCAAACTTAGTTCCTGATATACAACAGGAGCTTAATATATGTTTATAGAAGTAAATTTAATTTACTGGATAGTTGATAGAAACAACTGAAAATTTCAGAGCAGGGAGATAGAATGACCAGACCTCTAAAAGAAGATGGATGTCATGTTTCTCCCAAAGTTAAAATGTTTGGAAAGAAATTAAAAGTAATCAGACTTTTTAAAATGAATGAATGAAAAATGCTTCCTTCAATGGACCATTTCATTATTTGCTTCCAAGATACAAATTCAATTGTCAGTATAAAGTTTTAAAGCTTTATTTCAGTTTCTCTTAATCCTAGAATCAAGCATATGATCTGCCACAGCCTTTGGAATGAATCCTTCAGCTCTCCATATGGCAAAGATCAGAGATCAGATCAGCTCCTCCAGAAAAAATTCATAGAGAAACATGACAACTTAAAAAAGTAATTTTCTGGCAAATATGAAAAGAAGGGAAAAGTCCTATCACTGCTAACGTGGATTTGTGAATGTGTGCATCTATATGCACTTATGTATATGTGTGCATATATACATATAAAATATTTATGGTATTTTTAAATTAATTGTGAACAGATTCTAAACTGTCTATCAAGACAGAATCAAGTACATAGGCAAAGCAGCCAAAAGGAATTGAGTTTCTTTCTTTCTTTTTTTGCTGAGGCAATTGGGGTTAAGAGACTTGCCCAGGGTCACACAGCTAGGAAGTGTTAAGGGTCTGAAGCCAGATTTGAATTCAGGTCCTCCTGACTTCAGGACTGGTGTTCTATCCACTGCACATGGAATTGAGTTTCTTAGGTTGTTTCTATGACCATTACTTTGTACAAGATGGAATATTTCTTGAGAAAAGAAAAAAAAATCAAAATGTGACAAACTCAAAATAGCAAATAACAGAAAATCCCCTTCTTGATGGGATCTGACACACTACTTTTCTCCCCATATGTTGCTGCTTTGGAACACATAGAGAAAAGTAATAAGAACAAACCAATTACAGTTTGTTGTAGAAAGGTACTATGGTATTAACAGGTGTTCAGTCATAACATTGGAAAGCTGTGCCAAGAAAGGCCATTTTCAGAAGGACTTCTGAGAAATCAGAAATTGTAAGCAATACATTTTTTCACCCTTAAGAATTCTATTTGTAACATTCAATGTACATGGTACTTGATTACCACAGCAGGCAAGGAGGAATAATAATAAGAATTTTGCCTTAGTGAGGACAGAAAAGGATTTGAGGTGCAAGTTAAGAGGCCTTGTGAAAACTGTTTGAGTTCTTCAAAAGACAATGGAATCAAGATACAGAGATATACACTTTTAGACTTAGATGACGTGGAAGTTTCTCTTCCTTATTGTTCCAAGATTTTGTATTTCTTTTTCCCCAAGTAGAAAAGTAGAAGTGGAAAACCACAAATATAAATTCTTATTCAGAGAAAAAAAGGTGATTTCTTCATGATGAGAATTCCAGTTATGGACTGCAGTGGTTAGGGCTATAAGATATTCAATAAGTAGGGATATAAAAGTGAGAAGACAAAATACAATATTACTTACAAATCAATTGAAATAATTGTATAATACTTAGAAAGACATGAAAATAATCTTTAGGGTTATTTGTGGAAAACTAGCTAAATTTACTTGGCACTGGAGGGGTAAGATAAGAGCAATGAGTAAGAGATGCAATGAGGCAAAATTGGGGTTCGATTTTAGTTAACATTTCCTAAAAAAAAAAAGAGTTGTCCCTATTGTGCTATGAAAAATGATGAGCCAGATGCTCTCTCTGAAAACAGACTTCCATGAGCTGATGCAAAGTGAAATATCCTATGCACAAAGTAACAGCAATATGGTAAGATGATCAGTTATAAATGACAAAAGTATTCTCAGCAATACAATAATCCAAGATAGCTCTGAAGGATGTATGATTAAAAAATATTATCTATATGCAGGCAAAAAATTGATGGACTCTGAATTAAGATCAAAGCATATTTTTAAACTTATTTACTCTTTCTTTTTTTTTCCTTTTGATCTGCTTTTTCCTTACAAAACTAGATTTAATATGGAAATGTGTTTCACATGATAGCACACGTATAGACTAGATCAAAGAAGAGAAGAGGGGGGAAGAAGGGAGAAATATTTGGAACTCAAAATATTGTAAAATTGAATGCTAATTTTTGTAATGTATCTGGAGAATAAACAAAATACTATTGTGCCATTTTATTTTTTTAAAAAATAGAGTTTATCAAAATGGAATGGCCTATCTCAGGAGGGATAGTTCCCTCCACTAGAAGTTTTCAAACAAAGAGTAGAAGCTATAGATAAAAATCTAGATCAACTACAGGGATCATTAGATACATTATAAAGTTTTTTCCCAATACAAAATTATATAATTTTAAGATTCTGATCCTCTCCTTTGACCACTTGTTTCCCCAACCGAAGCATTCAGAACACACATTTTTAAAAAAAATTAGATAGTTATAAGCCTTATACTCATTCCCTTCTTTCATTCAGGTGTGTCAAACTACTACCCACAATGCAGAAGTTAACTCTTTTTTTGAAGTTTTTATTTCTCAAGAACAAAAAAACTGCAAAGGACTGCAAGACAAGGGGCAATTTTTCATGGTTTTAATTAATTGTGAGCTGATTCTAAACCCTCTATCAAGATGCAGCCTGGACCAAGAATACCAAAAAAAAGTAAAATTTCTTTCATTGCAATTCAGAGGCAACAGAATATGTTGACAATGAGGAATTCTGAAATGAATTCCCAACTCTTATCACTAGCTAAATGAGCTCAAAGTCATTCAATCTTTCTAAGCCTCAGTCACTTCATCTACCAAATGAGAATAATAATATTTGCCCTACATATGGCACTGAGTTCTTTTGAGGATCAAATTAGATAATATTTATGAAATATCTTTACAACTATGAAGGTTTACACAAGTCTGAGCTATTAGAAAATTATAGTCACAAGATTTAATGAGGACAACAAAGATCACCTGAATCTGAAAAAAAAATCATTTCCATTCATCATGTTCCTGTGACCACTAACCAAATTTTAATATAATAATTTTTATTTTGCTGATATACAAAGGGAGTACCCCTTTCTGAAGAGTAATAATCTGGGCTAATTTTTATGAAATATATTATTGTATGTTACATCACATATTCAAGTATTAGCATATCTTCAATGGAGAATCATTCTTGGGAACAAAAATCTTATGTTCTTTTACTGTATCATTAAGGACAAAAGAGAACAAAGAGTTAGACCAGCCCAAAGCAAAATTAAGATACAAGTTTCTACTATTGTATTTAGTCAGCCCTTCTGTTCTTGGGATTTCTTATTCCTCCAAGGTATCACATCACCTTTACATCAAATTTAAAATGGAACAGACCCTAGGGTAATGACTTACCTGATTATTGTATTACTAGTGACTTTCCCTAGATCTAAACCTTCCTTTCTAATATAGTCTCTCTAGACCCTTTAAATAAAAAATTTATTTATCTGAAATCCCTCCTGCAAAACTAGTTAATAAGATAAACATTTAAATTCATTATTGGCAACAACTTTTTCTCTGAGCTGGATAATATCAGCTTGGTAATATGAATACATTGCTGTACCTAGAATAAAGAAACAGTGAGGTGATTCAGGGCAATTCCAACAGACTTGTGATGGAAAGAATCATTAGCATCCAGAGAGAAGCCTATGGTGACTGAACATGATTCACATCATAGTATTTTCACCTTTTTTGTTGTTTTTTGATTGTTCTTTTATTCGTTCTCATTTTTTCCCTTTCAATATTTTTCTTGTTCAGCATGACAAATGTGGAAATATGTTTAAAAGAATTGTACAGGTTTAACCTATATTAGATTACTTGCTTTCTAGGGGAGGGGGAATAGTAGAAGGGAGGAAGGAAAATTTGGAACATAAGGTTTTGTAAGGATGAATGTTGAAACTATCTTTGCATATATTTTGGGTTTTTTTTTTGTTTGTTTGTTTTTTGCTTTTTTGTTGAAGCAATTGAGGTTAAGTGACTTGCCCAGGGTCACACAGCTAGGGAATGTTAAGTGTCTGAGACCAGATTTGAACTCAGGTCCTCCTGACTTCAAGGCTGTTGCTCTCTCCACTACGCCACCTAGCTGCCTCCTTTGCATATATTTTGAAAAATGAAAAGCTATTATTATTAAAAAGAAAGAAAGAAAGATTTTTTTAAAGTCCTAGGTTCAAATCATTTATTGAACCAATTAACTGCATGTCCTTGGGCATATTACATGGCATCACCTCCCTGATGTCATGATTCTCTTCAAGAACAAAAGGACAAACAACAACTTATAAAAAGTCACTCAACTTTTTAACTTTGATTTTCTTATCTATAAATGAGAGAAATTATAATTATCATAGTATTTTATGAGGTACTAACATTATTAACTTCACAGAATTTTTATGGGGTTCAAATAAGATATGCAAAACATTTAAAAAATGTAAGTGCCATATAAATGTTAGTTATGATTCTTTCAGTCTCTATGACACAGTGGTATAGAAAATGTAATTTTAGGGGAAAATGGGAATTTTCTTCTAATACCTTTCAGTAACTTGAATTCAAATCTTTTCTATACTACCTACTACCCATTTGACCTCAGTCAAGTCATACTGGGTCTTAGTTTCCACAGTTATAAAATGTAGGGTTTGGAGAATATTATATGTTTGATCTCTTTCATCTCTAGCAAGGAAAGGAACAAATGTGTAGTAAGCACCTACGGTATATAAGGTACTTTTCTAAGTACTTCAGCAATACTATTTCACTTGAAGTTCCATATGCAAACATCATTTTAATTACACTATGTTATGGAAATGCTTGTTTTTTTTTTCCATAAATTAAAAAAATAAGTTTTTTTGGGGGAAAAAGACATCTCTCACTTGACAGTCAACTGAAAGTTATATGCTTTAATTATCCTCATTTTACAGTTTAAGAAACTAAGGAAATAGAGTTTAATGACTTGCCCAGTCACATAGCTAATAAGTATATGAGATTAGATTTGAATCTGGATATTCCTGACTCCAAGCCCAACACTTCTATCAAATACTCCATCTATATGCCACTTGATTTTATTCTTTTATGGTTTTAATGAAGAAAATAAAATTTTCTTTCATATTTTTTGGCTAGTTTTCACCAAAATTCTTTGTCTATGCCTATGAAAAATGTACAATTCAACAACATCAAATTCAGTTTGACATATTTTAGTTACCTATTATGTACAATACCCTATGCCAATTGCTATAGTAAATATTCTTTTTTTTTTTTTTGGCTGAGGCAATTGGGGTTAAGTAACTTACCTAGGGTCATACAGCTAGACAGTGTTAAGTGAATGAGGCCAGATTTGAACTCAACTCTCCTGACTTCAGGGTTGGTGTTCCATCCACTGCACCACCTAGCTGTCCCTGTAGTAAATATTCTTAACACTATTATTATCAGAGAATTGATGAGCATCACAAATAGTATTTGTGACAAAGCTGTTTAGTTCAACATTTAGATTGGGGCCAGCATCAAAACATAAGAAGCTGACCAGCACTATTCCACTTTTGAAACAATAATGGATAATATAATAAAATTATAATAATTTGGATGAAAGGAAGTTATCAGCACTAAAAGATTTATTTAGGCTCATCCACTATTGTGAATTCAGATAATTCAGAGTTTTCAAGGAAATAGACTAACATTCAGAAGACCTTTTGATATTTGAGAAAATAGCTAGATTATTTTCTGGATATATTTCCCTAATATGACTGAATATATATTTATTATCTGCTATATTAATTCTAAGAACAGTACCTTGGAGAACAGAGTGTATGTGTATCCTTCCCCCTTTATATTTGCTTCTGGTACTTCATGAAAATATTTGGTAGTATCACTATATGGAAATTAATTTCCTGCTAAGGATTGAGTCAGTGACAAGTCAAAAACTTATATGAGATAGCTTTGCCTACATTTCTAATAGCTAGTGCTCAGTTTCCTATTGTATAACCTTTAGGATGTATTGATGACCCAGATTAAATAATAATAAATGATATGATTCTTAAAATACCCAGCATTTAAATAGTACCTACTGCAAACTAGAGATTGTGCTAAGTGCTTTAAAAATACTATTTCATTTGAACATCACAACAACCTTTGGAGATAAGTCCTACTATTATCCATATATTACAAATATAAAGGCTGAGACAAAGAGAGATTAAGTGCTTATCATGGGCTATACAGCAATTGGTGTTTGAGATAGGATTTGATAAATAAAACGATACCTACTTTCAATGAACTTAGAAACATATTGGAAAGATGTGACATATGCAAATGCTATAAAATTAACATTTTAAAGGGAAAGGAGACCTGCAAAGTCATAATCAGAAAATAAAAATTATTTTTGTTCAATTAATCCAATTGTCATTGAATAAGAGTCTAGCTACTATCTATGGTGCCAGTCTTTCAGATTGCTGAAGTTTTTTTCAATAGATACAAATTCTACAATAATTAAACAGTAACATAATAGCCAAAACAACTAACACAATTTTAGATTGAATTAAGAAATGCATGGTTTCTAGGACTAGACAGGAAAAAATCTTGCTATGATCTTCCCTAGTCAAACCACATCTAGAGCATTATATTCCCTTCTGGAGGCCATATTTTAGGAAAGATATTGATAAGCTGGAGAGCTATAGAGGAAAATAATCAGAATGGTGAAGGATCTTGAGAGTATTCTATGTGAAAATTGGTTAAAGGAATCTATGATTTATCCTGGACAAGATAAGTGAAAAGAGGGTGGGGTAGTTCAATAGCTTCCTTCAAGTATTTGAAGAATAACTTTATGTAAGAGTGACCATCTCTGTTTTGTTTGTTGCCAGAGGACAGCATTAGGAGCAATGTGTATAAGCTGCAATGAGTAGAATTTCAGTTTGATGTAAGAAAAAACCTTTCTAATAATTAGAACTACCCAAAGTAAAATTTGTTGCTTCAGGAGTTAGTGAGTTTCTTCTCAGTAAAGAGCATCAAGCAAATAATGGTTGATTTCTTGTGTGTGTTGTTTAGGAGACTCCTCTTTAGGTTCAATACATAGGACATGGTCTCTGAGGTCCCTTCTAAATTCTGTGATTCTATGGCTCATCCAGAAGGAAGTTTGTTCTATCCATTACTAAAGAACTATTTATTTCATCCTCATTCTTATCTCTATAATGTTGGGCTTTAGAAATCTGAATAACCAAATCCAAGTAACCTGTTTAAATGACTAATTGACATGGAAATTTTAGTTTTCCCATAGGAAAATATTATCGAAACCCAAACAAGCTATCCTGGCTTTGAGTTGCACTTTAAAAAGAACATATTTCTTCAGAGAGATAATAGATCAATATCCTCAATGCCACCAAGATATTCAAAATTAAGAAAGGACAACAGTTCTTTTATTGAAACACAAATAAAGGAATGGAGGTGAGATGTCCCACTACCCACTACAACAGTCATTTGCATAAATTGTGTCCTGACAGTATTCTTTTTTAGCCTTAAAAATAAAAGGATTTTTTTGGACTCCTATCAGGCTATTCCATCACCTTTTCTAAGCTTGAAATTAATATATAGTTTCCTCTATTCAAACCTACCTTTATCATTGGTCCAAGCAAACAACACTGTTTTTCTTTCTGCAGAATAGATTCCAGGACTACGGCAGCAGTTTTCCAACAGATATTTACATGATTTGTTGAACTTATGCTGGCCTCAGGAAGAAAACTCTCATCAGAATCCAAATAAGGCTCATTAACTGCAAAGTTCTAATAGAATTTTAGTACAGCACATTAGTTTGGGCATAGCTGTAAAGAGTACTGATCAAGTTAAGCTGAAAACCTGAATTCTGAGTCTCTGGAAAGATTGTAGAAAAGTGAAAACATATTCTTTTTCCTCCTTGTTCTTAATACTGAAGGCTTTTTGTAATGGAAGAGGGAAAATATCCAATGAGAAATCTGACCTTCTCAGTGTGCAGATTTCAATACTAATTAACTAATCTCAACAAGCATTTATTTCAAAACTAGATGTGTAAAAGGATCTATATCATGTCCATTTTTTCTACTGTTGAAATTTACAATATAATATACATTTTATGTTATAGAATCATAGTATCATAAAATTCAAGAGTTATAAGAAATGCCAATGACGTCCTTAAACTCATACATGAGCTAAAAATAATACTCCATAATCCATAGAAAAATAATACTCCACATCCATAGAAAAGTGAATAAAATTGGATAAAGCAATTAACTAGATAAATTACTTAAATAAATTTCCTTTTAAACGGGGGGGGAGGGAAAAGCACTATAATCGTACATATCAAGACTCAATGTTTGGCCCTTTTTTGTCATATCAATCACTAAATGGTAACTTTTGAAGTAGAAAATTTCATTTATAACATGATGATCCTGATCAAGTTGATTATGTATTTTCATGGAGCCAAACAGTGGAATAAAAATGGGGAAAGGAAACTGTGTAAAGTAGATGTTACCAAATATCTATAAACTTTGTGTTAGGTACACAAAGCTTCTGGTTTGTGAGTGTATTTTTCCTATGTTCACACAAATGTTTAGAATCATGGAAAAAGAGCAGACTCAAGTTTACATTTTCATTCAATTGTCCTCATTTCGGAGAAGGGATACTAAAGATCAAAAGGCAAGAAAGATAGCGTCCACTGTTGTAATAAGTAAATTTAAGGATTGGTCCAAAAACAATGATTTATTAAAAATTGATTAATGTTCTAGTACTTTGTTTAGTGCCAGTAATAACAAATACAAGGAAATCAGTATTATCGTAGCACCTGCTATACACTAGGAACTGAGCTAAGTGATTTTTTATAAATATTATCTTTTCGGGGGGGCGGAGCCAAGATGGCGAACTGCGGACAGCTTTCTCTGTGAACTCCCTCTGACATTCCCCCAACCCAGACAAAGTAAGCCTTAAAACTGGTTTCCGAGTGAGGTCCTCGCCAAGCATTTGGACTACAACACACTTCTATAAAAGATCTACCTTGAAAGAACTCCGGAGAAGGTTAGCCTCAGGGGAAATCGGCCTCTGGTCGCGATCGGACTCCAGCCGGGGCGGAAGTCAGGGCTGCGATAGAGGGGCGGATTTTGGGCACCCAGGAAGCCCCTGGGAGACGCCTGGGCCACTTTGCTCTGCTTGCGGGCAGGTGCTTTGGCAGATCTGCCTTTGGAAGGGGGTGGATGAGAACAGCTGAAAACGTGGTCCTGGTGCGAATCTAGCCCGACCAGCCTCAGACCGGAAGTCAACTCGGCAAACTGCCCCAGGGCAAATATAAATTGTTGCAGTTTTCTCGGCTTTTGACCAATATCCCAACTTTAAATCATGAGCAAGAAGCAGAAGAGAGCTCTCACCATAGAAAGCTTTTACGGAGAAAAAATAGAACAGTCCCCAGATCCTGACATTATGAAAACAATCCCAGATGAAGCCACAAAGGCAGACTTAAGTTGGTCTCCCTTTC
>JAJPUD010034493.1:0-10807 GCA_023553655.1 Myrmecobius fasciatus
AAGTGCTAATAGATAATAAATTGAGAAGTAGACCCAAGTAATACCCACGGGGTCTAACACAGTTCATGTGACTTTCATGTAGTGACAATAGGCTATGGGAACCCAAAATAATAAAGCTAAATGGTGGCAGTTAAAGGCCAGAAGAGGGCACCAGTGAACCAAGTGAAATTTGCCTGTTAGTGAGAAAGAAAAAGAATTGGAATACTTATAGTACAAAAGGATGGTAATAAGATGTGTCCTCCAACCTCTGATGAACAACACTATCTCATCCCAATATTCCTTTGTGCAAGCTGTTTTAGTAAGACTTCCATAAACAACTTCCCTTCTCTATCCACTGTGATTAGGATTTTTTCTCCTTTTCTGCATCTAAATCAATGAAATCATGGATCAATTGCAGTATTTTTAGAATTGAACATCTTCTTCCTTTAGAAAGGTGTGTGGTTTTATAACAAGACTATGGTAAAGAATCAGCTATTTTGCTTTTAGACTTCTTTGGAACTGATTGGCCTGCCTAACTGATTTTTGGGAAATCTTATTATGTTGCAAAATTGAATCTGCCTGGGACTCACATTTCCTTAGTATTCTTTCTTCCCCATCCCCTCACTCTCCCATCCCATCTTTGGCCTATTAGACTGTGACTGAAGAGCAGGAAGATGAGCTTCAGGATTTTTAAAGAAAGGTCTTTTCTTTCTATTTTCTACCAGTCACACTGCTTTCTATCATTCCCTCACTACTGAATACTTGCTTCCTATCTTTCTCCTTTTTGGTTTCCTTTAAATGTGCTCTCTTGTCTTATTATATTGTAAGCTCCATGAAGACAGGGGCTGCCTTGTTTTTAATTGGTGTTTGTATCCTCAGTGTACAGGGCCTGGTACATAGTAAATGAATGGGTCTATTTATTAACTGGCTGACCATTGATTGGAAAATGGCTAAAAATAGTGGTACATGACTATTATAACATACTTGTGTTATAAAAAATGAGAAATATAATGTTATAGAAAACCATGAATAAATCCAAAGTGAAATAAGCAGAAACAGGAAAACAAAAAGATCAATAAAAATATTTATTAAAAAATGAAAGGAGCAACTAGGTGGCACAGTGGATAGAGTACCAGCCCTGAAGTCAGGAGGATTTGAGTTCAAATTTGACCTCAGACACTTAACACTTCCTAACTGTGTGACTCTAGGCAAGTCACTTAATCCCAATTGCCTCAGCAAAAAAAGAAAGAAAATGAAGGAAATATGCATGATATTGCTGGCTGTGAATAAAAGCTATAATCTGAGCAAAGACAGAGTCTTTAGAATCAAACTACGTAGCAGCAAGAGCATCCAATAAAAGTATCACACACCCTAATTACTATAAGAGAATACCATGACATGGCACCTAAAAGGAAGTATGATGTAAGTTTGCCTTAAGTATTCCAGGCAATACTAAAAGGATGCTGAAACAGCATTCCAACTAGTGCATCAGGAGCTGCAGCTGAGGTCACCAGAGACATGAATGGAGGGAGCAGAGCAGCTGAGAATTCTTAACTTTCCTTGCAGGGAATTTCATCCTTCAGAAATTGGAAGAAATGACAGTTTGACTCTGATTCTGGCTAACAGAGGAACCGTGTAGAGAGGGAGATTTAATGGTAACCTTGGGAGAAAGTAATCATGTCATCTTAGAACTTGTGACAGGTAGGGAAGGAGAATGTTCAACATAAACTGAGGAGAACAAGTTGAAACGTAATCACTCAGAAAAAAATGAAAATAATTTTCTGCCTTAAGAATCTATAGGAAAGGTAGCCTCACCATAAGGCTCTGGACAATGGAACTGTGACTCATTCATTTACAGCCAAATGCTGTCCAAAGAGCCCAATGCAGATGCACAAAGAAGTCAACGATCAACTAAAACTCCTAAAACACATACAGAAGAGAAAAAAATAAGACAAAATCAAAGAACAATTCTAGTAATGCCAAACCTGAGAATTAGGTGACGCTGGTAAATACTAAGGAAACAAAATGAACTTTTTCTTAAAGTTATTTTGGGGTAAGAGGACTATGAAAGAGGAAAAAAGTTAGTGTTGGGAATACCAGATGTCAGAAAGAATATAAAACTACTCAACTCATTTTTTGTTTCTGTTTTTCTATGAATGATCTTTGAACTTAGAAGTGGGAAAGAAAGAAAAAAATGATTATGAAAGAACTAGAAACTAAAATAAGTCCTAGGCAATAGAAAACATCAAAGTATTATCATTAAGTTCAAACTGCTAATTTATACAATGTAATTTCTTAAGTTACATTGAGACTTTGGGCTATATATCTCAAACTTCTAAAAAAAAGGTTAAAGATTGATTGATGAACTTTTGAGAAACCTTAGAGGAATATAAAAACCACCTCTAAATATCTAAATAGTTATGATATGGAAGGGTTAAATTTATACTGCCCAACCCAACCCCAAACAGCAAGACTAAGAGATATATGGAAGCTGAAAAGAGACAAATTTAGTGCTTAAGGGGAACACAACAGTAACAAAAATAAACTTTCTATCAGTTAGAATTGTCTCATAGTAGAAGGGAAGAAGTAATGAGTTCTATATCTCTGGAGGTCTTAAAATAGATGCTGAAATGACCACTTGTCAGGGATAGTGCTCCTTCTTCAGGTGTGAGTTGGACTAGATGACAACAGAGGTTCTTTCCAACTCTTTAAGATTCTGTGCAATATTGAGGCCCAAGTCAAGGTCCAAATCGTTTTGTAAGATTTCTTACTGGCTAAAAAGTTGTTCTTCAGATTAGTAGAATGCATGCTGTCCTACACAAAGCAGCTTCCCGAGTTTCTTGAAATTTTATGTGATATGTCTGTTCAAGTATCTCTAAATTTTACCTTGAAGGCCCTTCTGATTCGGCTGATTCACTCCTGACCCCACACACCAGAATAATACATAATCTAATGTTGCTACTTTCTGTTGTAGATCTTGGGGCAAGACACCTCCCCTTTAGAAAAAGAGATGGGAAGAGTCCCCTTTCTTTATCTTTGGAATCAGGGGATTGGATTAAGTGATCTCCAAAGCAAACTCCAGCTCTGAAGTCTATAATGCTATGGTCTGGCAGAGTAAGGACCTTAGTTTAAAAGGATGCTTCAGGCTGGGACAATAATAATAACAACAGTAACAACAATAGTAATGATAACCAATATTTATATAATGTTTTAAAGTTTACAAAGTACTTTACAAAACAGCAACATTCCTGGAAATTAGGTGATAATATTATTCCCATTTATAAATGAAGAAACTGAGGGTAAAAGATTTTAAATGACTTATCTAGGACCCTACAAGTTTTTCTGTCTTTCTTACTCATGGTTTACTCTATCCACTCTGCCACCTAACTGTAAGTAAGACTTTGGGGAAATCAGAGAGGCTTACAATAAATTCATGTTCTTTGGTTCTTTGGTATCAGTCTATTGTTCTGCCTATTAATATGATTTCCCCAGATTTGTGAGTGAGTGCTCAAAAGAGCAAATTATAACACTTGCCAAAATTAGCCCAGACCCTTCTTGATATTGGGTATTACTGACACAAAGGTAAAGGCAGTAGAGTTTAATGGAAAGAATCTGGGTAATGAGGGAGCCTGCATTTGAATCGTGCCTCTAATATTGCCTACTTATGTGACAAATAGACATGTGAAAATCTTATTAGATTTGGTTTCTAGTCTCTTTACTCTTCTATAGTTTCCTCTTCTATAAAAAGGGGATGCAATACTGGAAATAGCTATCTCATTGGATTATTATCAAACGTGTCTCAAAATACAATATTGAAGTGTGTTATTAGTACACGTGTAATGTATAAAGGGTTTTATCAGAAAGCTTAGGGGATCTGTCTATGGAAAGGCAAACCTTCCCTCATCATGGCATTTTGTTTTGTAGTAAATTGCTTTTAGTTTTATATATTTCTGTATTTTAAAAAGAATGAGAAAAATGATGGTGGTTATTCATAATTCCAAAATTACTAATTTGTTCTATTTTGTTAAGTATTAGAATGGTTACAGCTGGAGTGGCCAATATAATATAATGTTATATATAATATAGTATAATATAAAGTTCATTGGAAAGGGAAGCAGGACTATAAATCTGAATTTGATGTACATATGTACCGGCTTTATGGCTTACAAAGTCCTTTCCTGAATTTCTTGAAATTGCATTTGATATGTCTATTCAAGTATCTCTAAAACCAGGTGAATTAGGTCTTTCAAATATCATTTACTAATAAAGAAACAGATTTTAAACATCTGGATTGAGTTTGAGGTGTTTTCTGTGTTGATATTTTAATCTTGTTGTTTTATGATATTTATACTTGGTGTATATATTTAAAGACCTTGTAGATATCAAATATGATATCTAGACCCAATACATGATCTCAGAATGGACTTTATAATAAGTATTTTGTAACTGGTACTGCATAAATGAATTGCTTTTGAAAATGCAATGATACAAATAAGATTTTGGCTCTATTCTGCCTCAATTTTTTGGTTCAAGTTACCGTTGCAAAAATATGAATTATGGAATGAGTTGTCTCAAAAGATTAATCATTGGTGTTAGTAATGATCTGTAGGTCATTGGTTTGCGTCCAGTACAAGAAGGTAGTGATTCAAGATGTTAATATCATTTAGCTAGTGGGTGACCACTATTCAAAATGCATGGTTGGTTAAATTTCTATTTGTTTATGGACAGATGTTCATTCATATCACATTTTTTTTTTTTTGTCCTACAGTTCACATGTTATTTGACCTACTTGTTTCAGAGAACGGCTGATGCATGCTTTAACAAAGCTGAAAATAGCCTTAAATGCAATCCAGCCAGTCTCTCATTAATAGCAAGAATCCTCAGGAAAAAAGTCAGATAGGTAACAATAAAATAAAAATTGCATTTTATTATAATAGAAGCCTAAATATTCATGATGCTATCTTATACTCTTAATTATCCCATGACTGATAGAATGCAAGTTTTATTGTCTCCATTTTACAAATGAAGGAGCTGAGGTTCATAGAAGTTGAGTGACAGCCAGCATCTCCCTGCTCTCAGGAGGTGGACCTGAAATTCAAACCCAGGTTCCCTAACTTCAAAATGCTTTTCCCACTAAATCTGTTAAGTAAAACTCAACAGCATAATGCAATAATGATATACTTTTCTTGCAATTTACTTAGTATATACAATATCAACTATCAATTGGATTCAATTTTTTAAAATCAGTCAAAACAGCTTTTGCTGCTCTCAGACAAAATAATTTTTGATTTACTGCTTTTTAAAAATATTTTAAAGTTGTTTAGACATTGTGGGTCCATACAAAAAAAATCAGCATTTCTTATTCTCTCTAATAATCCACAGCAATAATTAGAAAGGTTAGCAGCATATTGTTCCCTATTTTATAGACAAATAAATACAAACACAATAAAGGGAATCAACCTTGTATAAAGTAACTACCTCAATGAGCTCCCACAAGCCACCCCAGTAGCAAGGCTTCAAATTCAGGCTTCCTAACTCCCAATCCACTTAACATTCTAATAACAGGACAATATTATATCTCTGGAGAAACTGTAATGCATGCAAATCGAAAAATAAGAATACAATAAGTAGCAGAAGTAATCTTTGAGATTTGGTATATTATTAAAATGCACATTTTCAATATTAATATTGCAGAGGAAAGACAAGGATGCTCCAAGATTCTCCCAGAATAGTTCACTCAAATAAGGCCTACAAATGGTTTCCTTTCACTGGTTGAAAAAATGCAAACTTTGCCTCATTTTGTAAAGGGGAAAAAGAGGGAACAGATGACCTCTGAGGGGAATACTAAGGAAGAGTGTGGCAAAGTCAGAACAACAGCTGGAGTGCATTCCACAACTTTGTCCCCTTTGCGTTATTTGACTACAACAAAATGAAATATTACTAGTTACTTGACTAATTCTACGCAAGGTAAATTTCTTCTCATTTCAAGTTTCAACTCTATTATCTACTTTAATGAAACGCTATAATTGTACTAATGACCAATGCCAATGGATGAACCCGATGCAATTTATAATTATCTTGGGGATGCATTTTATGATTTACTGTTCTTTCACCTAAAACACCTACCTTCCAAATTGTGCTTTGTTTATGCTGAGGACAGAGATACGGAGAGAGATATGGACTACAGGAAAAGTGGTCAAATGTTTTAAAACATTGCTATAGAGCATTTCACAAACTAGCCACCTCCTCCTTTGCAAGTAATTGAGGGTAAATGCTGTAGCAAAGCTATCTTTCCATTTGTTTATATCAATAGATGAATATGCAGCAGTGTCTCTTTATACAAATATATAAAGTGTGTATACATATATATGTGTGTATATATATGCATATATACAATATTTGCATATTTATACAATTGTATAAATATGCATGATCTCTCCAGGAAGCTTCTGTCTTAATGCATATAGAAGTACGGTATTCGTTTCATGAAAAGTAATTTCATCTAAATCATAGTGCTATAAGAATCCAAATTAAGTGAGAAATCATGGAATATGAATAGAGCAACCTCATACATTTTTATTTTTAGAGAGGCAAGGACCAGAAATTTTTTCTGCATTTTTTAAACCATGTTTTTTTTTGCTGCCCTTTTTTTTTAAATCATATTTTTGAATATTTAAAAATCCCATGCCATTGCATTCAAATGAATCTCAACTGTAAAAGTATCAAAAAGGTAAGCAAGAAATAATACAAAGAAGAAATAATAATTATCAGTTCAAAGTTTATTTTTGACATGAAAAAATGCTTTTAATTAAACAAAATGAACAGGTAATTTTAAAGAAAAACTGCTTATAAGGACAAAGTATATAAACTCTAGTTCAAGTATTTAAGAAGAGCAATCCTAATTAAATATTATTCCTGTAAAATAATTTTGCGGAAGCCTAATTTGTTAACAGTTATTTGTGTTCTTTTGCAAAAATCAATCGGTCCTTTTGGAATTCTGAGTGAAATAAATGACGTGTAACAATTAGCAAGGCAAAGTAGCTTCATTTACTTTGATATATCTTTTTTTATAATATATATTTTATAATCTTTTTAACTTGTCTAAATATCGAAAGTGAAATGAAAATATCCTCCTGCTCCGAATAAAGGTATTTTTGTTTTAATGACTTGAATACTTAATTTCCCTAATTTTCTTCCTCTTGTATTAGATAACATATAGTGAAATTATACATATAAAATTATTTGCCAAAGCCCTAGAGAATACCTATAGACATTGTAAATAATTTGAACAAAAAGAAAGACAAATTTTTCAAGATTTTTGCAATTATTAATCAGACTACCTGTGGGAAAAAGTATTATTAATATCTGTCATTCTTGTAAGTAACATGCTTCAATTTGCCAAAGTAAGAACAGATTTCAATACATTATTAAGCTAATTTTTACAGATAAGGCACTTAATTTAGTTTCTTCTCCAAAGATATATTTGTTTTCCCTTTTTAAATAATCTATACTTAAAATAAATCTGGAAAATAGTTATTTAATCTAAGTTTCATACAAAATAGCTAAAAAATTATCTAAAGATATTTTCTTCCCTATCTACACATTTATTTAAAAAATAATTTTTAGATTTTTAAAAAATAGTTTTGGAAGATAGGGTGTTTCCCTACCTCACTCCCTCTATCTAGAATGAGTGATGTTAGTAGATCTAAGGGTTAGTTAGTTAGATTAAGGGAAATTGATTATATCCTAAACTCTATATGAGGCTGCCAATATCATCATTCAGGGAATTATTATTTTTTCCTTACTATCAGGACAATCTTTCTCATTAAGCATGCAGTTAACTATATTCTGCTATGAAGATGACCGATAATATCAAATCAATTGTGGTTCATAGTTCCTTTCATAAAGATATTTCTGGTCGCATCAGGTAATGATAGTGTTCAAAAGCATATGTTTACTGATTTGAAAATTCAGTATTTTCAAGGTACAGAGGGCCCACGCCTAAAAAAATTTTAGACCTTTGGAGGACTGAATTTAGTAACAGTGTTATGCTCTTATCACATGTTTCTAATCACCAACATAGGAAAAATGAAGCAGTGTAAAGGAAGCGTAACAATGAACTCCATTAACAGTGGAATTCAGCTTATTCAGAAGTTGGTTACATCCAATTTATTCCATGATATTGCATATTCTAACTTATCTGTTGAACAAGTGAAATGCTGGAGTTTATAGTTCTTATATATATATATATATATAGATGTCTTTTGTCTGACGAACTAAAAGTAGTTTAGGAATTCACCTGTTTTTATTTCCCCAGAAACTCTATATGGAAAATACAGATGAAATACTGTACATATGATTTACTATAGTTTACATATAGATTTATTATAGATATATAATAACATACTATATGTTATTAGCTTATGCAATAAATTTGGCTTTTATACATCATGTATTATTCTTATCACATATATTCATTCTGTAGTTATATACATATATAATTTACTTTTTAAAAATAAATACTAATTCTTGGAGAACGTTAGTCAATAAAAATTTTCTTATACTAAATCATACTCTGAAGCCTCTTAACAGAGTAAGAATAATATGAGGACTTCAAAGATCATATCTAGTGGAACACAAGTTTTTTCAGGATTCATGAAGTCAGAAAGTCTTGGCCTTCCAACATACTGTATACCTGTCATCTGAGAACAAGCTTGGCTATGTAGGTTCAGAGAGGCTCCTCTCCATTTTGAGTGCACAATGATGAATTAATATTATGTGTACAGCAGCAGATCCTCAAATATATTCATATGTATGTTTGTATATGTGTGTTGGTATACATGTATATGTAAATATACATATATATTCCACAATAGATAAATAGGGGCTGGCTTTATGCACTCTGCTTTGGTGGAGGCAATATCCTTACCAAATCTTTCAAAGCAAGTATAAATAAACAAACTATACATAAGAGAAAGTCAGCAGAAGAAAAAGGATGTTATTTAGTTTTGTTAGTTATTGTTGTTTCAAATCATAGAGCCCTATGGTAAATCCCCAAATCTGACCTCAATAGACATCATATGTTAGTGGATTCATGCTGACAAAGGAGACTAATATGAATAGTTGCACTATTTCAGGAGTGAGACTGGAAAGAAGTGATCACTAGGGGTCATTTAGTCCTTCTCCTGCCTATGTCAAAAGTAATTTACCTTAGACAGTGGATAACACTTACCTCAGGCTATAGCAAAGAAATAGAAAAAATATAAGATCAAATTGCTATAAGAACAGTCTCTTCAATTGTATCCTTATCAAAGGGACTCCCCCTCCACAATCAGGAAGAGGTGGGTCCCATAGATATATTCTATACATTTTTAAATGATGTTTCAAGGTGATAAATTGAGACAAATAAGGGAAGAGATTGATGATGAGAATGAGTGTGTATTTTGTGGAGGGAAGAAAGGTCTGGTGCTCTTCATGTGAGTTAAGGAAGAGTGTACCCAGTTAGGATAGTCTTCATTGCTAGCTTTTTGTTGTTCGAGATATAAAAAAAGAAGGTGGGGAGAATCTAAGAACCAAGGGATATTTATTTTACCTTGGTTTGGGGAAATGGGTTCCTCAGGAAACAGGTAGCTTTCCTGGGGCTATTAGATTATCAAAAGTATGCCCAGGAGTAGTTTAGCATAGGGTTTGACTCAGAGCAGAAACTCACCCCCATCTTCATTTCTGTTCTGGGTTGCCTCTTTTCCAAAGACTTTTGAAAAGAGGTCCAGCTTCAGTCAGGCAAATGTGCCAAGAGCCCAAAGAGATCCCCAACTTAGCAGGGTTGTTGCTTTACTTCAGGGAAAGAGAAAGCTATTGTGAATAACCTAGATCTGGTTGTTGGTTATCTCTGTGTACACTGGTATGCCTGTGCCCTCTAGAGACTTTAATTCTGCTTTGGTTTCTGAAATTCAGAATCTGGACTTGCACCTTCCCCTTGGACTTCCCCATCCCCCTAAGGGCCCCCTCTCCTGGCCAAGCAGTGTCAAGATTCAGGAAGCTTAGGAAAATCTGTGTGTGTGTGTGTGTGTGTGTGTGTGTGTGTGTGTGTGTGTCTGTCTGTCTCTCTTTGTCTCTCTGTCTCTCTCTGTCTTTCTCTCTTGTGTCTCTGTCGCTCTGTCTCTGTTTCTGTCTGTCTCTCTGTTTCTCTGTCTCTCTCTCCCCATGTGCCTTTCTGTGTTTATCTGTCTGTCTATTTTCTTTCTTCCCTCTCTCTCACTCATTCTGTGTGTGTGTCCCCTTGTATGCTTGGGGAGGGCTTTTGTCTTCATGTATATAGGACACAAACAGTGGCACACAGAGACAGATGCTGAAATAGTGACAGTGAAAAACAAGAAATAGATAAGGGAAACAGAGATAGACAGCCGTAGGAACTTTCAACATATTTCAAACTTTTTGATCTGTCCTATAATAATGTATGTGTTGATGTAGCTTATCCGGTATACACAGGCATCATCCTTTTATTGTTTTCCCTAAAGTTTTCTTTTTCAGGAGTGAGGAACCATAGATCTTTAGAAAATAATTCTCTATTTATAAACAATATTCACGATCCACTTGGGGGAGGGGGACGGGAATGGAAGAAAGGCAGATATATGTCATCTCTGACAACTAAGAGGCTTTTGGATTCTGGAAAACGAGACTAATCAGCAAGTGTGTGTATACATTATCTGTCGTGCACATGTATATTAAAGTGAAGTCCCCCCCCCCAAAAAAAAAGAATCCTGTACTTGGCAAAATATATGAACACACGCTCCTGCACACTCTAGCATACCCAGGCTTTCAAATCAAG
>JAJPUD010034494.1:0-10805 GCA_023553655.1 Myrmecobius fasciatus
TTGTCTCAAACCAGTTCCAATTGCTCACTGAAGAAAACCATATACACACAGAGAGAGGGATATGAAATATGGATCACAACGTAACATTTTCATGATCTCTATTGATGTTTGCTTGCATTGTGTTGCCTTTCTCTGGTTTTCTTTTTTTTCTTGTAGATAGGATTTTTCTCGCACAACTTTTCAACTATTATTACATTATTAATATGTAGTGGACTTCCTGCCATCTAGGGGAGGGGAGGGGACTGGGGGTAAAAGTTGTAATGAAGAGCTTTGTAAAGATCAATGCTGGGGAACTACCCATGCATATGTTACACAAATAAAAAGCTTTAATATATATATATATATATATATACATATACATATATGTATATATATATATATATAAAAGAAGAAAAAAGCAAGCAAATAACAAGGACAGAAGATAAAAATATTATGTTGTGATCTACATTCAATCCCCATAGTTCTCTCTCTGGATGTAGATGGCTATCTCTATCACAACTTTTTTTAGAATTGGTGAATTACCTCACTGGTAAAAAGAGCCAAGTCCTTTGCAGTTGATCATCCTATAATCTTCTTGCAGTGTTCAATGTTCTACTCACTTTACTTAGCATCACTTCATGCAAGAATCTCTAGGCTTTTATGAAATCATCCTGCTGATTGTTTCTTATAGAACAATCATAACTCTTTACATTCATATACCATAACGTATTCAGCCATTCCCCAAATGATGGGCACCATCCAGGATCCATTTCCTTGCCACTATAAAAAGGGCTGCTATAAACAGTTTTGCACATGGATCCTTTTCACTTTTTTATGATATCTTTGGGAAACAGAGCCAGTAGAAATACTGCAAGATCAAAGGGCATGCACAAATTGATAGCCCTTTGGGCATAGTTTCAAATTGCTCTTCAGAAATTGGGAAGAAAAATTTACAGCCAGTATTTCTGATAGAGGTCTCATTTCTAAAATATATAAAGAACTATGTCAAATTTGTAAGAATAAAAGCCATTCCCCCATTAATAAATGGTCAAAGGATATGAGCAGTTAATTACCAGATGAAGAAATTAAAGCCATCTATAGTTATATGAAAAAATACTCTAAATCACTATTAATTACAGAAATGCAAATTAAACAACTCTGAGATACTACCTCACACCTATAAGATTGATTAAGATGACATGAAAAGATAATGATAAATGTTGGAGTGGATGTGGGAAAACTGGTCACTAATGCATTGTTGATGGAGTTGTGAAATGATCCAACTCGTCTGGAGAACAATTTGGAATTACACCCAGAGTGCTTGTTAAACTGTGCATGCCCTTTGACACAGAAGTGCACCTACTGGGTCTGTATCCCAAGGAAATCATCAAGGAGAGAAAAGAATCTACAGGCATGAAAATTTTTCTAACAGCTCTTTTTGTATGGCAAATCATTGGAAAACAAAAGATGCCCATCAATTGAGGAATAGATAAATAAGTTGTATATGAAGGGAATGGAATATTATTGTTCTAGAAAAAATGATGAATAAGATGATTTTAGGAAGGCTAGAAAGATTTATGTGAACTGATGCTGAGCAAAATATATTGTAAACAATAACAGAAAGAATGTGCAATGATGAACTATGAAAGACTTGGTTCTTCTCAGTGTTTTGGTAATCCAAGGCAAACTCAATAGGCTTTAGATAGAAAATGTCATCTGAGTACAGAAAAAGAACTATGGAGATTGAATGCAATTTAACACATACTATATGTTCACTTTTTTTTTTTCTTTTCCCCCCTTCCCTCTTGGTTTTTCCCTTTTGTTCTGATTTTCCTCTCACATAATGGTTCATAAAGCAATGTATATTGAAAATAAATAAAGAAAAATGGGTCAAATGGAAAAGGAAAACCCCAGTAGCAATAAATTGTTCTCCACAATGAGTTGGATCAGTTCACAACTCCATCAACAATATATTAGTATCCCAGTTTTTCCACATGCCCTCCAACATATATCACTATCTTTTCCTGTCATTTTAGCCAATTGAGAGTGTGAAGTGGTGACTTAGACTTGTATTAATTTGCATTTCTCTAATCAATAGTAATTAAGAGCATTTTTTCACGATTAGAAATAGTTTCAATTTCTTTATTTGAATATTATTTGTTCATATTCTTTGACCATTTATCAATTGGAGAATGGCTTGTATTCTTCTAATTTGAGTCAGTTCTCTATTTTAGAAATGAGGCCTTTATCAGAACCTTTGGATGTAAAATTGCCCCCACCCTAGCATTCTACTTCCATTTTAATCTTGCTTACATTGGTTTGGTTTGTACAAAACCTTTTTAACTTAATATAATAAAAATTATCCATTTTCATTTCATAATGTTTTCTAGTTCTTCTTTGACCATTAATTCCTTCCTTCTCCACAGATCTGAGAGGTAGACTATCCCTTGTTCTCCTAATTTGCTTATAATAGGATGACTTGTTATGTATAAATCATGAATACATTTCAGTCTCATCTTGGGAGGGTATTAGGTGTTGGTCAATGCCTAGTTTCTGTCATATTATTTTCCAATTTTCTCAGCAATTTTTGTCAAATAGTGAGTTTTTATCCCAGAAGCTAGGATCCTTGGGTTTATCAACACTAGATTACAACAGTCATAAGTTTTGACTTTTTAACATTAGAATCTATAAAATATTTTTATAAGAGTTTAACTTTTATTTCTTTTGGATATAACTTGGATTCAATCTCATCACAGGGGAGGAAAGAGGATGAGTTGACTTGGCCATAAAATATTCTGGCTGATCATAAGCCTAGCCCAGAATACTCTGTTGGAAGGGGATGTAGACACAGGGCTTTTCAGATGGTATTGTTTTCCCCTTACCACAGACTTAAGTACTATACTTGATTTCAGCCAAAAGGCCAAGAAGCAATTATCTTAGACTTGGCAACTGCCCCTCCAAACAAATACTCCCATTTTACAATTTAGAATGATCATGCAAAATGTAAGCCCACCCTTCCCTTTTTATTTACTTATTTTTAAGACATATTGCTTTATGAACTATGTTGAGAGAGAAAAATCAGAACAAAAGGGAAAAACCATGGGAGAGGAAAAAAACCCAGAAAAAAAGAAGTGAACATAGCATGTATCCACCCTTACTTATAATATAAGCCAATTACAGTCATTGTAGTTAACAGCACTGGACCTTAGGTAGCCAAATATATAAAAAAGCTGCTCTGTCAGATATCCATTGGTAGGCTTTGGGATCTCACCTATTGGCAACAGCTAGCCTTGCTAATAAATGACCATTCTCAGGATTTTGTGCCTCAGTTCTCTTCATCAGAGATTTTTTTAACATGATAATCTTTAATAAAAGTATTCTTTCTAGGAAAGATTTTTGTTGCTAAGACATCTTAGCCTTTCTTCTATTTTCTCAGTCTTTTGAATATGTTTTAATATTTCTTAGTGTTTCATGACATCATTAGATTCTGCTTGATCAATTCTAATTTTCAGGAAGTTTTTTCCCACTTTGGGTATGAGTTTGGATGTCTTGCTCTAATTATCTTTTCTATATGGAGAAATGAAAGATATAAACATTTATATACTGTATGCTAAATATTTTATAAATATTCACTCATTTGATTTTTAACAGCCCAATGAAACTGGCATTATTATCATTCCTATTTTGTAGTTCAGGAAATTGAAATAAAGAGAAGTTGTGTTTTTCTCAGTGTTATGTAGCTAGTAAGTGTCTGAGGCAGAATTTGAACTCAGGTCTTCTTTATTTCAAGCCAATTACTTTATCCACTGAGACATTTAGAAACTTGAAATATCTTTCTTCCATCTTTCTTCTGTCATTTTCATTTTTCCCCATTATCCTCTAATGCTTTCTTTTGTAATTTTACTTATTTTAAAATTATTGTTATTCTTTTCCAATAATTCTCATGGAATATTTGCCAAGATGTGTTTTTTTCTTGAGGTTTTTCTTGTATCAATTTTGGAGTCATGCTATTACTCTGGTTTTAAGCATCTCTCTAATAATAATAATAATAACCCTTTATGTGGAATTTTTTGCTCATATTTCTAGTCCAGTTCCTGACTTTAAGTTTTATGTTAAAACCAGGTTCTCCGCACTTCTGAGGGCACATTTCTTAAGCTGACTACTTTCCTAAGTTATTCAGTCACTTTTTAAAGAACTAAGTATTGTGTTATTTTAGCAACTTGGGAAAAATTCTGGAAACTTGCAACTTTCAGTGCTCCCAAAATGGTGAGATCTGGGGCAAAGTTTGCTCACTGCTCTCATAGTCTCACCTCTACAGTGATATAGCATTGCTAGGAAAATACTGAACATAATGTAATGAAAAATGTGAGTGTCCTTACATGGAACCCTGGAGCATGACTTCCAGTACCCACATTGACTGAAACAAGGTAGCTTCTCCTCTCTGAGGGAATCTTCAGGGATTAAAATCCTGAAGTTCTTATGCTTGAATGCAGATATAGCATTTACAAGCATGAATTGTAAAAGAAAAATAGAAATAAGTGAGAGGAAGCCACATAGATCCTGAAATTCTATAGAGAGACTTAATTCAAGTAATATAATGTGTGAAAAATTTTTCTTAGGTGATGTCAGCAGTGCAATCAATAACAATGAGATATGATAGGAATTGGAGTTGGAATCAAGGTGTGGGTTTATATCTTGTCTGAGAAATTTACTGGTGATGTGCCTCATATTTAAAATTAAGGGAATAGAGTTGATAACATTTAAGTTCCTTTCCAATTCTAAATCTATCATTTCATAATTCTTTTCTCAAGCTGATATAAGAATTCTCTTCAACAGAGAAAGAGATGACCAAGATCAAGGTGAATTTAATTCAAAGGGACTACAGGAGATTTCCATTCTCATGTTCAGAAAGGAGATAGAATGACTGACACTTTCCTTAATCTCACATTCAGATCAATATTACTCCTCACTCACTTTTATTTTCTTAGGCATTATCTGTTATTTTCAGATGTGTTTTCCTTAGGGACATACAATTAATAAGTGCCAGACGTAGGATTTATTGCATTTGGACATTTAGTTAAAATATCTCCTTTATTCACCTGTCCAAGGAGAGCCTCTGATCTGACCTCTACTTAGCAGAAACATTTTTTATGTCTTCTTTATATCATAAATGTCAAAAAGAAAATGTTACTGTTACATCAGCAGAATATAATGTCAATGGTGACTTTACAAACCTAGGACATAACGATATTAATGTTATATGTATAGTTAGTCTCCAAAGTGCTACATTCTAAGCATCCTCTGATTCCATTTCTTCAGTCTACTTTTGTCACTATAGAAAAAGGTTTTTCACGAAACATAGGGTTGTTTTCATCTTTATCTTCTTTATAAGTGCATGGTCAAATCTAATAACTAGCATAATAATAATAATAATAATAATAATAATAAATATTTATCATTCAGCAGGATGATTTCAGAAAGGCCTGGAGAGACTTACATGAAATGATACTAAATGAAGTAAGTAGAAGCAAAAGAACATTGTACAAGATTATATGATGATCAATTCTGATGGATATTGTTCTTTTCAACAGAGAAGTCGATTCAGACCATTCCAATGGTCTTATGATGGAGAGAGCCATCTGCACTCAAAGAGAGGACTGTGGGGACTGAGTGTGGATCACAATACTTCTTTTGTTGTTATTTTCTTGCATTTTGTTTTCTTTCTCATTTTTTTCCCTTTTTGATCTGATTTTTCTTGTGCAGCATAATTGTGGAAATATGTATAGAAGAATTTCACATTTAACACATATTGGATTACTTGCTATCTAGGGGAAGGGATGGAGGGAAAAGAGGGAGAAAAAAGGGAACAAAAAGTTTTGCAAAGATGAATGTTGAAAACTATCTATGTTTATGTTTTGAAAATAAAAAGCCTTAATAAAAATGAATAAGCACTTATATTATACTAATTATGTTTGGGATACTCTGCTAAGTAGTTTATAATTTTCCTCTTATTCCTCACAACAATCTTGGGAAGTAGGTGGTATTAGTAAAATAAAACAAAATTAAGGTACATATTTCAAGCATGGACTCCAATAAATGAAAAGCATAACATCATTTATGTTTTCTGCAAATCTGAAGTATTTTAGATAGTATTTCTGGGAAAAATATTGAGGAAAGGCATTTATTGTATATTGTGCTGTATATTGTATATTGAGCAATATTAAAATATCATAGTAGATATTTTTAATGCTATAATAATATCAATAATGTTAAAACCATGTTTAATCCTTAAGAAGTGAAAATGAGCTTTTCTTTGGAAATTATACAAACTTTATATCATAATTATGCTAATTTCTCCCTCTGATTTGAGATGCTTGTCAATTTATCCCGTAGAATTCCATAAAATCTAGTGTTGAAATACAAATATTAACAACATGCCGAGCCAGGATTACACGAATACCTAGATGGAAGAATAGGTATTTTCTCCAGACTCTAATTCTCTCATGAAACTCTCAAATAAAGAGTTATTTTCCACAGTTAAAGCAATTATTGCTATTTCCATAGAACAGAAATCCCAAAGTTTAACAAGGTAAATAGTCTAATGAATTAACAGCAAAGTAGTCTAATCCCTAAAGTGCATATTTAACACTACCTCTGGTGTCCCTCCTCACCCCACCCCAGCAGGGCACAGAAAGCATAGGAGTCTTTCCTTTTAGAACCTGCTAGGCAAATACATAAATACTATGCCTCTTTCCTTACCCCCACATTCTTTTGCAACAGTAGTAAATTTCTATTCTTCTTAGGATTTGATGAAAAAAGGAGGTATAAGACATTAAATCTTGCTCTCCCTTTGACAAGATAGAAGATACTTTTCTCAGAGCACATAATGAAGTCTCCCTAATTTATTTACAGATACACATATGTATGGGTGGGGGTATATATACACATACATATATATTTGTGTATCAGTAATGAGTCCAGCAGACTAAAAAGTGGGGATTCACCCAGATTGAAGGAAAAGGAAATAGAACTCAGAGTTATTTCTGTTCCCTCAGTAATCACTGTAGGGAAGGGACTGAGAAATATGAAAAGTTAATTTCTCCACATGGAATGAGGCTGACATAACTTTAAGTTCTAGCCCTAGAGATAAAACTTCCATCAAAAAGAATTAAGTCAGAAAGTGAGTGAAAAGGGAATACAAAGGTAAAGGATTAAAATAACAAAAGACATCAGAAGAAGAAAATTCACTTAAAAACCTAGATCATAAGCAGATAAATCAACAGGGGAGAGACTAATATCAGAATGGAAGATGATTAATTCTAAAACATTGCAAATGTCTCTAATAAATTATTTCAAGGGAAAAAAAGGAAAATTGAGCCAATATTTGATAAAACTAAAAACCCTGTGATTTCTTAAGAAAGCAAAGAAAAAGCAGAAATACAGAAGAGTATTCCATAATGGTTTAAGACAAATCAGAAACCTGAAAGAATTTAGGTGAAAAGAAATGGCAGCATTTATGGCTGATACAACAGAAATAATTAGCAGAATTAAATGAGAGTTCCCACTGTCCCTGGCCTGGTTATAGTTAAACAATGCCAGAATCCTTGAAGCTTAACCATACTCAAGTCCAGTTAGAACCAGCTGCAGAAACATTTTCCCATGATAATGTGACTCATAATTCCACCTTCCTCATACTAAGAAAGCCTTTCTGCTCAATTGTTCGAGAACCTTCCCCTTGCTCCCTGGACTCATCACCTTAGCAGTGACAGGGCAGCTGCCAACTCAGTCTCTTTTATCTGAAAATCTCATGTAAATATGAACACCCAATATCTATCTCAATGTCTTTGGAGCACATATCACAATGTTTGTTTGGGCCGTGACCTTGCATTCTGTCCCACAGGATGGTGAGGACAAGAAAAGCCAAATGAGACTCTTATCTCTTAGTAAATTGTTGTCCATCTGTTCACAGTCTTCTATGATGTGCTTGGCTGTGAATGTCAATAAACCATTTGACCCACTGTAGTGCTACTGTTTGCTATTCATTCATGCCTTAAATTTGCATGACAGAATAGAGAATAACAAACAAAAAACAAGCAAACAAAATCCTTGAGTCCACAGTTGTGAGTCTCTCCAAAAAAGAGAAAGAAGAACATATTTTAAATATAAATATATTGAATTGGAAGAAAATCTAGAAAAAATACAAAAATAAGATTAAAAGAAAACAATTATATATAAATTTGATATATATGAACAGATTAAAAATCATAGAATTCCCAGATGATATGAAAAGTCAAAAGACCATAATGGAAAAGTTAATAAAACTTTCCAGGACTTTGGAAGATAGAAAAAAAAAACACCAATTAAAATAATCAAAAGGTCCCTTCTAAAGGGGGAAAAATGCTTGGAACTCTAAGATATGTAGCGGTCATCTTTAAGAACTCAATGACATAAAACAAATTCTGGATCAATTCTGATTGACATGGCTTTTTTCAACAATAAGATGATTGAGTCCAATTCCAATGATCTTGTGATAAAGAGAGCCAGAGAGAGGACTGTGGAAACTGAGTGTGAATCATAACATAGTATTTTCACTCTTTTTGTTGTTTTCTTGCATTTTGTTTTCTTTTTCATTTTTTTCCTTCTTGATATGATTTTTCTTGTGCAGCGGGATAATTGTATAAATATATATACATATACTGGATTTGAAATATATATTTTAACATGTTTAACATATATTGGATTACTTTTCATCTAGGGAAGGGAGTATGAGGAAGGGGGGAATTGGGAACACAAGGTTTTGTAAGGGTCAATGCTGAAAAATTATCAATGCAAATGTTTTGAAAATAAAAAGCTATAATTAAAAAAAATTCTGCAGGCAATTAGGAGCTATACCTTCAAGTACAAATTAAGGTCAAGTTGAATGACATAAGACCATTCTCACCACAAACCACAGAAGGGTATGGAATAATATATTCTGAAAATCAAAGGAACTCATAAATCAAGCCAAAAGAACCTTCCTTTTAATTCTGAGAAGTGTTAAAAATGGAAAAAGATGAATTTTCAATAAAAGAAACATTTAAAACAATTTTGAAGCAACAAACGGAGTAGATTGTTTAACCTGTAGACATTTCAAATAACAGAAACATAAGAAAAAGAAATGCATACAACTACCAAGGAAAGTACAAGTAATGAAATAAATAACAACATTCTAGAGATTATTAAACAGAAACAACTAAAAAAATCCTTAGAAAGAGAAAAACATATTCAGATGAACTAATATTTTGGAGCATATCCATATCACCTAACATAAAACTACTTCCCATGTTGCAGATGCTAAGGATTAAGTTCTATAACAAAATATTCTGTGTTCCCCACCACATGGGTAGAATTTTTTTTCAATTGGCTGTATGGCCAAAATATGCAGCATCTTTAAAATAACCAGACATTCTTACTCTTTTTTTCCCTTGTCATTCAGAAATGCCTAAGACTCAAGTTCACCATTGGCATGAAGACAAT
The DNA here is from genome assembly GCA_023553655.1 of Myrmecobius fasciatus. Taxonomy (NCBI): domain Eukaryota; kingdom Metazoa; phylum Chordata; class Mammalia; order Dasyuromorphia; family Myrmecobiidae; genus Myrmecobius; species Myrmecobius fasciatus. Next base: position 9,496 of record JAJPUD010034494.1, read on the forward strand.
GAACTGAGCTGGTCAGGGAAAGCACAACATTCTTTTCCTCTCTTTTAGGTCCCATGGCCTCTAGAAATGATCTTAGGTTTTTTGTTTGGTCTGTTTTCCTTTGTCTTTTTCAGTTCTCAGTGCAGACAGACAGTGGAATCCCCAAAAGAATCAAACTCAAGTCATAGAGACCTTGGATTCAGGATACCACTTTGGATATGTAGCCCAGTGGGAAACCTTGACAAGACAAGACAAGAGCCTGGGACTCTACTTCAAGTTGGGATTTGGATTTGGAATTTAGGACTGTACTATATAGAAATTGAGTTAAACTTTCAACCTAATCCCCTTTTTCTCTGGAGATACTAAGTGGTGGTGTTGTTGTTTGGGGGATTATACCTCCCAGGTGGTAGGGGAATACTTGTATGTTTATTCTTGCTATACCTTTAAAGCAAATCTAATTGTTAAATGATTAAATGGAACTATAGTGTAGAAGACCTACAATCAAGGAACCTTGTCAGTAGAAGACTGGAATCAAGGGCAGAGAAACTGAATACTCCTCAAAAAATTCTTGAGATTACTGAGGAAATTTGGACATGTATGAAAATTAACATATGTGGCCACCAAGGGCCAGGTTAATAAGTGTTATACCATTTTTTAAAAAATGAAAAGAAAAATAGAAGCATCATTAAGAGAATTCTTCCTAAAACAGGACAAAGAAGAGACATTTAAAGAAATAGGAAAGGGGGGCGGAGATAAGACGGCGAACTGTGGACAGCTTTCTCTGTAAACTCCTGGGACATTCCCTCAAACCCAGACAAAGTGAGCCTTCCAACTGGTTTTTGAGTGAGGGCCCCGCCAAGCATTTGGACTACAACGCACTTCTATCAAAGATCTACCTTGAAAGAACTCCTGAGAAGGTTAGCCTCAGGGGAAATTGGCCCCTGCTCCCGATCAGACTCCAGCCGGGGCGGGAGTCAGGGCTGCGATAGAGGGGCGGATTTTGGGCACCCAGGAAGCCCCTGGGAGATGCCTGGGCCACTTTGCTCTGCTTGTGGGCAGGTGCTTTGGCAGATCTGCCTTTGGAAAAGGGTGGATCGAGAGCAGCTGAAAACGTGGTCCTAGGGCGAATCTAGCCCGACCAGCCTCAGACAGGAAGTCAACTCGGCAAACTGCCCCAGGGAAAATACAAATTGTTGCAGTTTTCTCTGCTTTTGACCAATATCCCAACTTTAAATCATGAGCAAGAAGCAGAAGAGAGCTCTCACCATAGAAAGCTTTTACAGAGAAAAAATAGAACAGTCCCCAGATCCTGACATTATGAAAACAATCCC
>JAJPUD010034495.1:0-10805 GCA_023553655.1 Myrmecobius fasciatus
TGGATGGATGGATGGATGGATGGATGGATGGATGGATGGATGGATGGGTGGATGGATATGGCATTTATGAAGCACTTATTATGTGATAGTTACTATACTAAGTTCAAAATACTGTCTGGGCTTGGTGCTGGCTGTTGAGTGAGTCAAAATGGAATACACTGGCTGACCATTGGTCTTGTCACTAAACTGACCAATTTCTTTTTCTATCTTTAAGATGACTTTGCCATTTCTGATAATTCTAATTCTGCCTTCATAATATGTTACAGCCTATTCATATCTAATACAGAAATCTCCATTGTTCCTTGGGTGACTTCCTAATTATTCCAAGACTGGTTATTCTATGACCATACAGCATCACAAAAAGAAATATGGAGCTGCTAAAAGTCATTAGAATGTGAGGTCCTTGGGAACAGGGATCATCTTTTACCTTTGTATATCAGGGCTGAGTACAGTGCCTGCCACACTGTAGGCACTTATTAATAAATGCTTATTGATTGACTCACTGAAAGAACTGATGATTTTTTTTTTCCAAGGCAGTGCAGTCTTTCTATGCTGGCCCAGCTCAGCCATTCTACCCGCAATGTCTGTCCAAGACATTATACCCTATCTATCCAGTTTCATATCACTGTCTGAACAAAAGCTGTTCTTCATCCACTTGGGTTTTACTGTGTGAATTGTTAAGCTTCTGTGATTATGGGTTTCATTTTATTACTACATCTTTCAAAGAATCTTGTATGATTTTGACATATTGATGAAAGATGCTTTTTGGAGGACAGCCTATAAAACAGCTTTTTGGCACTTTGGAAGAAATTTTTTTTTGTTTGTTTTTAAATAATCAACAAGTAAGCATCGTATGGGATTTTATATTCTCTGCACCCTTCAGTCACCCTTGTGACTATGAAGAAATTAATTGCTATAGAATATTATTTAAGAAAACCTGTCTTTGTGGCTTAGTGTTAAGGACACTGGACTAAGAAAAATCCTGTTTCTAATACTTAATATCTGTGTTATCTTAAACTAGTCATTTAACCTTGGGCCTAAGTTTGGTCCCTTCTAAAGATATATCAATGACCTTTGTCGCACTTTCATCCAGATGTGAGCCCACTCATTTATACATCATGCATGTATAGATCCCTCTCATGAAGATTTTTGCAGAGATGGTGAGGAAGAAAAAAAGATTGGCAGAAGTAATATTTTCTTAAGTGTCTTTTTTTGGTAATAATGAGAAAGACTGAGCGATTATTCAGGGGCCCACAACCCATAAGTGATGATGCAGATACTAGAAGCCACATTTTTTGGCTTCCCAGACAATATTCCTCCTATCATATTAACCCATTTCCTGAAACCATCAAAAGAATTGTACAGATTAACTGGGATTCTAAGAGTTAACACAGGCAGTGCTTGGGGGGAGGAAGGGGAGAAAAAATAAAAATAAACACTTGGGCTAACAGTCTGACATTTCAGACTTAAAAAGCAAATTGCATTCTTCCTCTAAATCATTCTCTAATAACCCATCAGATTTAGTTTTGACCTGTAGCCCTGAACTTTTAGACTGAGTAAATGGAAGCTTGTCCAGCTGTCACTTACCAGCTGTGTGACTCTAGGAAAGTAGCTTAACCTCTCTGCATTTTAATTATTGGGGTTTTGTAATCCTAAATAATGACAATAATGCTTAGAAAAGCCTAGCATTTTACTGATAGAAGGTTTCTTAAATATAATTTCATCTAAACCCCTCTTTTTACAAAGAGGTGCCTCAGAAAAGTTATAAAATTTGCTCAAAGTTATAGAGTTTGTTAGTAGCAAAACCAGAAATGGATTTCAAGTGTCCCCACCCCTCATTTATTCCCTTAATTCAGAGTTTAGTCCCCTTTTCACTGTACTTTTGTCAAAAATTAATACTGCCTTAATTTACCAATAAGGAAATTCAGACCTAGAAAAGGGAAATTCATACATTACCTACCTACAAAAGGGTTAATAAGTGAAAATGCTTTGTCTTTGTACCCATGAAGTGCTACATAAAAGTGAATGATTATAATTGTTATTCTGCATCAGCTTCCTCACTTCCACAAAGAAGGGGAACAAGGTCTTCAAGAAAATTGTGAAAATTTGTCTTTGGCCTTTTCCCTATTTTTCTCTTCTCTCTCCTGTCCCTTAAGGAAACACTTCTATGTCCCATCAAGGGCCTTTCTCTCTAAGTTATCTATCAAATTAGAAAGTAATCTCCCCCAGGATGACAGTTATTGAAGGTTTAAGGAGTTGCCATTCATGAACTTTTAAGACCCAAAAGAATATCTACCTAATGGTAGAATTTTTGACAGACAATTACAGGGCAGAAATAACTACTTGCTTCTTCTACCTATAAGAAAGCCAACTTGTTCGTGAACTTTGTTTTCAGAGACCTCTTTAAAACTTTTATTTTGCATTTGATGCAAGTCGATATTTTGATGAATATTTTAAACTGGAGAAAATTTCAAGAATTGAGAGCCTTCATTCTAAAATGTGAAGAAACTTAATCACTCCATTGCCTAGGTTTCTAGATCATTGGTTTTTGAGCTGGAAAAGTAATTCTAAGCCTTTTGTTTTTACAGATCAGGAAACTGAGGCTCAGAAAACTTAAATGCCTCCCTCAGGGTTATGAAGGCAATTTTATTGATAGCCATGATTGGGATCCAGGGTCTCTGATATTGAACCCAGATTCCCATGAACTCTAGTGCCTTCCCCCTCTTATTATCTCCAGTCTATATCTTATTTGCTCATTCCCGTAGTAACTTGGGAGCTCCTTGAGAGCAGGGGCTCTGTCTTTTCCCTTTCTTTGTGTCCCTACTGCTTAGCACAGTGCCTGGCTCACTGCTGTTCGATCATATCCAACTCTTTGTGACCCTGTGGGTCCTACTGTCCATGGAGTTTTCTTGATAAAGATGCTGAAATGCTTTGCCATATTCTTCTCCAGTGGAGTAAGGTAAACAAAGTTGAGTGACTGCTCCAGAGTCACCCAGCTAGTAAGCATCAGAGGTTGCATATGAACTCAGGTGTTCCCATCCCCACACTATTCACTATGGCGCCACCTACCTGTCACCTTTATTGACTGACTAAACCTGGTGCTTAGTCTATTTCATTAGGTCGGCTTCCCCTTGGAGCCCTTATACTCCATCCCCATCGGCCATCACAAACCTGCTTAGTTTGTGACATGGGATGAAATCAGGTAACCAGGCAATGTAGCTTCAAGCTACCATTTTCATCTCTTGTTTTGAATGCATCCTGGCACTGACTAATAATAATTATGCCATTTAGGCACCTCTATCACTAGGCCCCCATATGCCTTACAAAGATTATGCTGTTATCACTTTTTCAAAGGGAAAACTACCTCCCCAGCCTCCTTTAACTTTTAATTAAAGGAATAGTCAAAGTTATACCGGTCAGTCATTTCTATGGTGCCTACTTAAAGCCCAGAGGGATGGTGTTGGAGCATGGAAGGCCAGCCTTAGATCTACAAGACTCAGATTCAGGCTCTGCCTTCAGGCACACAGGGCTATGTAGCCAGGAGCAAATTATGGAACCCCCAAGTCTCCTTCCCTCTTCCTCTCCCCCCCCCAACCAATTTTCTAAGATTTTAATGACAGAAGGGTTACTGACTGGAATTGTTGAACGAATTTTTCATATCAGAAGTTCCTTATGCTCATTTGGAACTATGCTCAAAAAATTACCAAATTGTGCATACCCTTTGACCCAGCAGTGTTTCTATTGGGCTTAAATCCCAAAGAAATCATAAAGGAAGGAAAGGGCCCCACATGTGCAAGAATGTTTGTGGCAGCTCTTTTTATAGTGGCTAGAAACTGGAAACTGAATGGATGCCCATCAATTGGGGAGTGGCTGAACAAATTATGCTATATGAATGTTATGGAATATTACTGTTCTATAAGAAACAACCAGCAGGATGATTTCAGAGAGGCCTGGAGAGACTTGCATGAACTGATGCTGAGTGAAGTGAGTAGAACCAGGAGATCATTATACATGGCAAAAAGATTATACAATGATCAGTTCTGATGGACATGGCTCTCCTCAACAATGAGATGATTCAAACCAGTTCCAATTGTTCAGTGATGAAGACAGCCATATACACGTAGGAAGAGACCTGTCAGAACTGAATGTGTTTCACAGCATAGCATTTTCACTCTTTTTGTTATGGTTTGCTTGCATTTTGCTTTCCTTCTCAGGTTTTTTTTTTCTTTCTAGATCTGATTTTTCTTGTGCAGCAACATAACTGTATAAATATGTATATATATATTGGATTGATCACATATGTTAACATATTTAACATGTACTGGACTACCTGCCATCTAGGAGAGAGGGTGGGGGGAAGGAGGGAAAAGTTTTGAACAGAAAGTTTTGCAAACGTCAATGTTGAAAAATTACCCATGCATATGTATTGTAAATAAAAAGTTTTAATAATTAAAAATAAATAAATTTAAAAATTAAAAAAAAAACAGGTTTCTTATGCTCAATGGTAAGTCTGGACAAAACAAGGCAAACATCAAAACACTCTTGTTTTATGCCAGTCATCATGAAGTTAAATAAGAGAAACTTCTATTTTCATTTCCCCTTACTTTTCTTTTTCTCCCCTGAGGCAATTGGGGTTAAATGACTTGTCCAGGATCACACAGCTAGTAATTAGTTAATGTCTGAGATCATATTTGAACTTAGGTCCTCCTGATTTCAGGGCCAGCGCTCTATCCACAGCACCATCTAGCTTCCCCTTCCCATGCCTTTCTAGAGGGTGAGATAGCCTTGTTGGTGGTGGTGTTTTGCCATTCAACTGGGTCTGGATCTAGAGGAGCTCATGGCCATTGTGCCTCATGTGAGGTTTCCTTGGCAAAAGTAGTGGGGTGATTTTCCATTTCCTTCTCCTAGTGGATTAAGGCAAACAGAAATCAAATGCCTTGCCTAGGGTCACACAGCTGTTAAATGTCTGAGGCTAGGTGTGTGTCAAGTCTTCATGATTCCAGGTCTAATGCTCTATTCACTGAGCTGTCAGCTACCTCATTTTTACTTCTTTGTTTTTTCCATATTCAACAAACACAGGCAGGGTAAGAAAAGGCATTCAGCTGATTTGGAAGGATGTGTTCACTCTCAAAAGTCCCAGGGGGACTTAAGAACGAAAACCTTGGTGCTAATAAATGTTCCAAGGCTTTTGTACACAGTGTCTCATTTTACCCTCACAACAACCCAGGAAAGCAGGTGCCCTGATGGTGAAACATTTTGCCAAGGTCACACTGTTCCTAAAGACCAGATTCAGGCTTACTCTAAGCCCTGGGCTCTATCTGTCACACAAGGCTGGGGGCAGATCACCCAAACCAAAGGAACAGATTGATAGAGAAACCAATGTCTTGGGGGATTGAGGAGAGAAGCCCTGGAATCAGAAGCCACAAGTTCAGGATTCTGCCCTTGTTTCCTAGACAAGGGGAGAGGGCTGTTCCATTTTTGTCTTTGGATGCCCAGGACCTGGTACCCTTAGAGAAGGCTTGTGGACTGCTTGATTGGACAGGGGCAGTACATCCTGCTGCAGCAGCTGCTGCTTGCTCTCTCCCCTTCTCAGACAAGTGAAGGCAGTTTCAATGCTGTTATTTCAGCCAGAATTTCAGAAAGAGTCCTCTTCCTTGAAAGCTAAGCCAGCTTGTGCTGGAGAAGGACTTCTCATTTTGTTCTCCAGCATCTTGATTTGAGGAGATTTATCTCCCCCCCCATACTGAGCCATCCCCCCCTTTTTCAAATTAGCTCAGAGTCTAAAAGAATAGGATAAGAAAATGCTTCCTTAGAACCACACTGTGCACACATGTATTTAAAACTCAGCTCTGAGGTATCCAATCCATCCTGGGGTGAAAGGAAGCCATTTTAACGGTGTCTGGCCAGGAACTCAATTGGACCAAGCAGATAATGGAACACAAATCAGCCACTTGAAAGCCCTCTCCACTTTCTTGTCTGGGTGGCAGAAAGACTACAGTTCCCAGCATGCATTGCTGCCAGGCACCTCTCCTTTTCTCGCAAGTGGGCTGAACCTTCTCAAAAACAACTGTTCTTTTCCTCCCTAAGCTATCAGCCAACTGGGCTCCAGTAGACCATCCATGTGGCCATGCACCGACCCTGGCTTCTGCATCTAAGAGTTCTAGGCCTGCAATCCCTGGTAGCAAGCAAGGAGCGAAGGACTAAAGCCATGTTCTCTCCAGCACGTCCCTGCTGCCCCCCGGCCTCCCCCCTGCTCTCCCTCCCCGCCCAGCAGCAAACAATCAGCAGCCGGCGGCTCCCCTCCTGCCCCCGCTGGCTGCCAATCAGCGGGTCAGCGGGGGGTGGAAGGAAGTTCCACTCCCCGCTGAACAGACGAGGTGCTCCAACTGACTGAGTGGGGCTGATAAGCGGCCGCCGGGCTGGGGCCCCGCAATTGCGATCCAGGGGGAGCAGGCAGCTCCTGCTCCAGCCAGTGATTGGCTTGGGTCCTGGGGGAGGACCCCCCATCCCACGGGGATGGCCGGGAGAAGGGGAAATGGAGAGAGGAGGGGAGGGTGGAGGTGGGCTCCGAGGATGGGAGCTGGAGAGAGAAGCAGAGCCTGGGGCACTGGATGGGATGTCACGGACGTGAAAAGGGACGAGTAGGGAGAGCACACCCCTGGCGAGGAAGAAATAGACCCGGGGAGGGAGAGGGGAGCTGAGAACGTGGGCCATGGAAGAGGTTAAGTGGAAAACGGAGGAGGAAGAAGTCCCCCAGCCCGGGGATTATTCAAATGCATTGTACTTATTGATAATGTATTTCATTTATTCCACTGGGGGAGAGGGGGTGGAGATGTGATTCAGCACAAAATTCATGTAAATTTATGTAAATAGATATGCAGACTAGCTGCAGCCCTGGGGCTCGTGACAAGATGCCAGTGTGGCCCTCCCAGTTGCAAAGGTTATGGGCGATTGGACTTCAGGAGCTGAAAATAGAAAAAGTCCTGGCTTCTGTGGCCCTTCCACTGCAAGGCAGGAAAGGGAGAAGCCCCTGTCCATCTGGGAGGTTCTTGTGGCTAAAGCTACCAAAGGGAATCGCCTACAGTCACTTTCTTCTTGGGCTGGGAGGTGGAGCTTTTTGTTCCTCCCCTCCCCCTTCTCTATCCAGACGGGGTTATTTTCCGTGGAAGTGAGAGGAATGTTGCTTCCACGCCCTCCCTGAGAAAGAGCAAGGAGCTTGGGGGAAAAAAAAGAAAGAAAAAAAGAAAGAAAGCAATTTGAATCAGAGGGCATCCTAAATAAATGGCAAAGCCTGATAAATATTTACTGTCCATTAGGCTGTCCTTCAGAGCAGTTTTTTTGGAGAGTTTGTTTTGTTTTTTTAATCCTGAAAAACAAACAAACAAAACCCCCCAAAATGGTGTCATGGCATTTTCTCTAATGACAGGATCCTCCAAGGCATCCTCCCTCCAGCTTGGCCCAACACCATCCCAATGCAGCAGAATGTGCCCATCCATCCAGATGGCATCATACTGCAGAATTAGGAAATAATGTCATCATCAAAGATGGCACTTGGTCCAAGCGAAAAAAACACACCAGAATCCATGTCCCAAGACCTGGGGTTTTCAAGTCTTAAGTTCCACAGCAGCCTGAATGAGCAGAGAACTTAAAATAGGACTTCCGGTTCTGCTGTTTTCTACTAGTATGACCTTCAGCTGCTAGAGTTCATTCAATTCCACAAATAAACCTACTATGTGCAAGGCACCAGATTTGGCATTGGGGATGATAAAACAACAAAAAAGGAAACAGGTCCTGCCCTCAAGGAGCTTGTATTCCATTGAGGGAAAAGAACATCTAATTCAATGAGGAAATAAGAAGTATATGTAAATTAATAAAAAGATAATGTATTAACCAGGATGGGGAGCAGAAAAAGCCTCACTGTTCTGAAGGAAGCTAGGGAATCTAGCAGAGAAGAGGGAATACATTGCAGAGATAGAGGGAACAGTCTGTTTAAAGATATATCTTTCTAAGTCTTAATTTTCTGATTTGTAGAATGAGGGAGATAGACTAAATGATTTCTAAGGTTCTTTTCAGCTTTGATTCTATGATCCTAAAATCAGTTAATAGATCTGAGTCTCAGTTTCCTCATCTGTAAAGTGGGAATGATAACTCCTTGAAAGTTTATGGTGAAGATGAAATGAAATAATAAATTTCAAGGTGCTTCGATGCTTAGTGAAATGTGGGCTAGTCTAGAAGGGCAAAGCTGAAGAGAAGGATGATTAAAGTCTATAAAATCATAAAAAATGTTCCATAAGCATGAATTGCTTTGGCCCTTAATGGAGCTCACCAGCACGGCCTCAATATCAGGGGTAGGGGAGTTGCTGTTCCAGGTTATCAGTATCCTAGGACACTGTGATACAAGAGAGTTCATCAGGAGGTGCAAACAGGGAAAAAGGAAGAAAAAAGAAAGGGAGTCATCCAAAAAGAGAATATCTATTATTTTACATCTGTAAATTGGGCTACCAGAGAGCTGATGTCAAGAGTAACAATGGAAAAATAAACTGTGGTTAGAATGGGGAGATGGAAGGAAAAGCACCCAGTTAAACCTTGAAAATCCTGACAATCCTAGAGATGAATTTGTCCCAAGAAACTTCTGCAGAACTCCATTAAACAGATACCACTGAATTTTAAGATCCTACTTTTGGGCCATGAGTTCAGAAACAGTTTTGTCTTTTCCCTCTTATACTGAGAGGATAAGGGGTGGAGGAGATAATATTATGTCTAACCTGGAGCCTATAAAGAAGTGATATCCCAATGAGATGTGAAGGCAGAGAAAAGGTTTCTACTACTTGACTCCTTTTTGTTACTTATTCTGCTTTTAATTCTCAGTTCTTTTTCTGCTGGATTTATGTCTTGAATGGACTACAAATGGTAAAGCATTGGTGAGGACTCAGGATGTGATTTCCAAAGCAGATTAGTCAAAATAACCTACCATGAAGCGAGAAAAAGCAGCAAGGAACTCTGGAACCAGTGGTCAGAGATTTCAGGGGCTCATCTGTTACAAATAATTATCCTGAGAATAACTTGCAAAGAACTACTATTGTCTTGGGTTTCTGGGAGAAATTACAAAGATGAGGAATATAATTTATTCATTAAATTCTAGAGCATGTAAAAGAAAGAGCATCCTTAGGGTCATAGGAGATAGATTTCACACACACACACACAGCCCTATGTCTCTGTCTCTGTTTCTGTCTCTGTGTCTGTATCTCTCTGTTTCTTTTGTCTCTTTCTCTCTCTTTCTGTCTCCCTTCTACTCCAATTAGGAGTGTCAGAGGAGAGAAGGAGGTTAGAAGAAAAATATTACCAAAATAAGCCATCAGGTCTTGGTAACAGATTGAATACAGGGGTGAGAGTAAAGAGTTAAAGGTGACACTTAGGTTGTGGTGTTGGGGAACTAGAAGAATGGGGAATCTCCTTAGTGCTCAGAACAATTCTAAAATTAACCACCTAGTTCTTCTCAAAAGCCATGTCTTGATCTCCTTGTTGGAGGCAAAATGTTGTGTTTCAGTTCAGTCACTTTTAGTCATGTCTGACTCTTTGTGACTTTATTGGGGATTTTCTTGGCAAATATTTGGGAGTGGTTTGCCATTTCTTTTTCCAGCTCATTTTTACAGATGAGGAAACTGAGGCAAACAGGGGCACAGTGTCGGGAGGCCATATTTAAATTCAGAATGACTACTTTTTCTGACTCCAGGCCCAGAACTCTATCCACTGCACCCCCTAGCTGCCCAAAATGTTGTATAGAATAAGGGATAAGTTTAACTCATTGCACTATTTCTATTGTTCTTTTTATGGACACCAAAGCTCCTGGGTAACATGTGATTAGAAGCTTTTAAAGTTCTTCCCAAGGACCACAATCATGTCTCACAAGAAGAGCTCTTTAAAAAGAGGCTATAAAAGAGGATTTTAATATAACTAATGAGGAAGAGAACATTGGTTATAGGGAAGTCAATCTCATTGGAAATAAGACTCTATCAATCTCATTGTCTTTTCAGCGTGAGGCACCCTGATTAATAACTGCACTTATATAGAGCTTTGAAGTTTGTGAGGCACCCTAAATACAGTATTTCATCTGAAACTAAAAAACCTTGTGAAATAAGTACTATAGGTATCACTACTCCCATTTTCCAAGTGAGGAAACCAATGGCTAACTAGATGAGTTGCTAGAGATCATACAACTAAGAGGCAAGTTACAAAGTCAGATCTTCCTGACTTAAAATCCAATGCTCTCTCTCCCCAGGTAGGCCAGAGGTCCAATGATCATTCTACCTTGATGAGACTTTATTTTCCCTGGGAGTGATCAAGTTCCTTTCAACAGAATAAAAAAATTTCAATATCGTCAGAGTTCTCATAGGTCTTCCATTCTGTGGTATCAAATACAAATGAGGAAGGCTCACGTTAACTTAGAAAACCAAAAATTAACATCATCTGTGTCTTAATGTATTTTTATTTAAGTACTTTCCAACTACATTTTAATCTGGTTCAGCTGCACTAGAGTTTTGCAGTCAAGGGGATCAACTTGAAACCTCCCATTAGAGCATCCTATACTTTGGCCTGCTGTAACTTCTCTGAACAATAGTTGGTCATTGAGCTTCTGCTGCAAGTTCTTTAGTGACCTTCATTTAACTCTTAAATACTTTTCAATGGATAGGAATTGGAACTGTGCTTTCCTTGGTTTCAGGAACTCCTAGACAAGGAAGCACTCTCCACCGATTCAGTTTCTATTGCAATTTATAATTTCCCACAGCACTAAGAAGTTAGGTGAC
>JAJPUD010034496.1:0-10805 GCA_023553655.1 Myrmecobius fasciatus
AGCAGAATTAAAGAAGAAGCATTAGCAGGGATAGAAAAGAAGAAATATACACAAATACTACAATAAGGATCAGGAGTTGAATATTTTAGGGAAAAAAGCTACATTTAGTAAGCATAGATCTTAGATGAAGTCAAACAAAGGTTCAATCTATATTATGTATCAGTCATACTAATATCATTTTAGATTCATGTTTACATGACTAAATGCTTGTATGTATATCTATATATAAAGAGAGATATAAATATGTATACATATAGTTCTATGTATGTGTGTATATAGATATATGTATATATGTGTAGGTCTGTGGAAGGGTGTGAATGTATATGTATATATTTGTGTGTGGGGGGAGCAGGGATGTGGTGATATGTGCTTGTATATGTATATATCTATTAATCATATCTGTGCTTTAAGTATAGCCTGCTTGGGGAAGGTAGGGGGATTGAAAGGGCATATAAATAATAAAGTTTAAAAAGTGCACAGTAGAGAACAAAAGAATAACCTACAAGGCAGTAAAGAAAAAATGAATACTCATGAATATATTTTCTTCTAGTATTATATATCCTTTCTTGGACTGGAAAATTTTTGTTAAATATTTTAAATCCTTCCTGATATTCTGCTGGGCACAAGACAATGTTCTGTTCTGTTTTCTTTTCTTTTCCTTTCTTTTTTATTTTGGAAAGTACAATGATCATGGTGGGTGGAAGTGGAGAATGACTGTGATTCAGTCCTAAGGACAGGGTGGTTCAATAAAGACTTGCTGACCAATTGAAGAATTGGGATGGTCTTTTTTCCTTTTTTGTATTCCCAGAGTTATCACAGTGCCTGACACAAAGTATGTGCTTATTAAACTGACTGACTCACTAAAGAGAAAACTAAGCAGTCCCTGTCTTCAAGGACTTCACATTCTATCAGGACATATAACAGATAATATAAACTGAATGCCAGGTCAGGAAGAAGTTTTGTTAGAGTGAGGGTTTCTAGGCAGCAGGGCAGGATTTCCAGGAGTTGAGGAATAAAGGAGTACATTTCAGGCTTGGGGAACATTCTCTGAATAGGAACAGAAATAGGATGTGGCATATTATGTGTCAGGGACAGCAAGTGGACACTTTGAATTGGAATGTTGTGTGTGAAGGAAATATGTGTGTGTTACTGAAATAAACTGAAGAAAAATTGGAAAAGGCTTTAAATGCCAACCAATGAGTCTGTTTTTGACTTAGATTCACAATGGTGCCTCTAGAGGTTCATCAATAGGGACTCAACACAATTAGCCCTGTGCTTTAGGAGCATCCTTTTAGCATCTGTGGGGAGTAAAAGAAGAAAGGTAACAAGCAGTGAGACCAACCAGGAGGTCAAGACTGGGAAATTAATCCAGGAAAGCCTACCCCTCCCTCCTTCAATAACAGCCAAATTGAAACCTTTCCAGCAGCTTGGGCAGATTCTATGAAGGTATTTAGTAAGTCATAAAAATTTAGATGGTGATGGGAGATATTGGCAACTCTGATCATGTCACCCCTCTAATCAACAATCTCCAGTGACTCCCACTCACCTCCAGGATCAAATACAAAATCTTCTGCTTGATCTTCAAGGCCCTTCACAACCTGCCCCTTCCTTGTAATGGTGCAGTCAAGAGATGACCTTTGGGGCATCTTCCTTCCCTGAAATTTTATGATTTTGGTGATTTTTTTTTCATTAGAAAATCATTTAAATATTAGAAGAGACCTTCAAAAGGAATCTCTGCCTAGTAGCTAATGATGCACTTCATTCCTAGTGCTAACTGGTTCTCTCATCTCTGAGGTTGCCCAATTCTTAGGCAGACAAGAGAGTCTGCACATTCTTAGTCTGGAAGAAGTGTGTGTGTGTGTGTGTGTGTGTGTGTGTGTGTGTGTGTGTGTGTGTGTAAGTTCCCATGAAGCAAGGCCCATCCTGATTGTTATGTCTGAGTCTCTGAGACTCATCTTGTCTCCAGGATGGTGTGTGTCTTGCTCCCTAAAGGCATCTGGACAGAAGTTCTGGCTGTGACCCTGCTGGTGCTGAATCCCCAAGTGGCAGCAGGCAGACACACACCAAGTAAGTACAGAGTGGCAGCTCCCCAGGAAGCCCAGGGCGGGGACCCAAGGGAAGCACTCTTCTCTCTAGGCCCAGACCAAAGGAAGAACTTGGGACAAGATGGGCAGTATGAGAAGCTGGTTTTCAGGCTCTCCTCTAAACTAACACTTCTTTTGGCCCTTGCTTCATTTCCCTCATATCCTCAGGGTTCAGAAACTTCTTAAACTTTCCTTCCTATGGCCCCTTTAGCTTCTTCCCAATGTGTGAAGGCTCCAATCAGTTTATCACTAATGTTACCAAATATCTATTAATTGCAGGGCAATATACTAATGCTAAGGATAGAAAGAAAACAAAAAATGTACTTGCTCTTCAGAGATCAATTTAATGAAAGAGTCAGCATGGAAACAACTTTGTAGAAAAAAGATATATACAGGATGAATGGAACATAATCAGCAGAAGAAAGATACTAAATCAAAGGGGATTAGGAAAGGAGGGGAATGTGGGATTTGAGCTGATACTTGAAGTTTACCTGGGAAGTTAGGAAGCAGGGGTGAGGAAGAAGAATGTTCTGAGCGGGGGAACACGTAGAGAGTACCCAGAGTAGAGAGAGGATAAATTTAAGGGAAGAAGAATAAGAAGACTATTATCACAGTAGAGCAGGCTCTAGCCTTGGGAATATAAAGTATAAGAAGATTAAAGATAGGAAAGGGCAGATTGTGAAGGGTCTTGAAGGCCAAGCAAAAGATTTTTGTATTTGATCCTGGAGGTGAGAGAGAATCACTAGAGATTTTTGATTAGAAGATGACATGATAAAAAAAAAAGATGACATGATCAGAGCTGCCAATATCTCCCACCACCATCTAAATTTTTATGTCTTGCAAAACACTTTTGTAGAATCTGCTCAAGCTGCTGGAAAGGTTTCAATTTCTGTTATTCTTCAGGGATGAGCAAGAGAGAAGGGGTATTCTAGAGACAGTTTGTCAGGGTCTGAACTAGGGAAACACAAGGAGAATGGAATCTTCAGTTCTACCAGGGTAATGATTATTTAACCCACCTGACAACTCCAGAATACCTTGGTGCCACCCATAGGTGCACTGAGTAGGTACTGCCTCCATGTGGACAATTATTTAAACTATATCACTTTTATGTAGCTTCCCAGTCAGAAGTTAGTCAAACTAATATTAAGCACTTAATATGTGTTATATGTATATGTTAATATGAAGCCAAGAGTCAGGGATGAGGAAGGAGAGAATTCCAGATGTGGGGAGCAAAAAGAAAGAATGCCCAGATCTGAGAGATGCGGTGTCTAGTAGGAGAGATTGCAGGGAAGGCAGTGTTAGTAGATCCCAAAGTATATGAACATGAGGGGATAAATCAGGGATAAGGAGACTGAAACGGTGGTAGGGGCCAATGTGCAAAGGGCTTTGAAGGTCAAATTTTTAAATTTGATGCTAGAGGTTAGGGAGCCATTGGTGGGGAAAAGCAATGCATTCAAGACGCTGCAAAGGTAAAATATTGGCAACAGATTCAATATGGCTAATGAGAGTAAGGGTAACAATGGTTTTGTAATAAGTCACTGAGAATACAATACCTCCCCAATAATAAGAAGAGAATCTATATCAGTGGAAGAATAACCACAGAAATGAGCAAGCACAAGAAGGAATTAAGGGATTGTCAATAGACTTTGGCTTCAGCTGAGGCTTCATGTGGGCAAAAGTGGAAAAGAAGGCTAGAAAGGGAAATGGGAGCAAAAGTGGAGAAGGTCTTGATTTCTAAGCTAAAGAAGTTGCTCTATTTAAACAGTAATGCAGCATCATTGGGTGAGCAGGGTACTTTGGAGAGGAGATTTTAAAACACAAAGACCAGTTAGGAGTGAGACACTCAAGCGTGAATCATTATGACTAGCCTCTGGTTTGGCAGAGAGCCATGTTATAGAAAGTCATCCTGATAGAAAAGACTGAGCTGAATCAAAGATATGAGGATGGACTCAGAAGTTCTCAGCATAGCTAATTCAAGATGTTAGGGGAAGCAAAAAAGGGCCAGAGGCTCCAGATGTGTCCAAGATTCAGAATTATAATGTCAGGAAATAAGAGCATTAGAATCCAAAAGTGGGAAAATGTTATACACATTTTCCCACTTTTGGTGCCTGAATTAACCAGGAAGACAGGCAGAGGTATAAGAAACCAGGAAGCTAAAGATGTTTGAGGTCTTTCTAAAGGGTCCAGTTCTATTCTGACTTATTTGAATTGGTGATTATACTGGTATCATTTTGTATCCCAATATATGAGACCAGGGTTTCTCCCTTTTCCTCAATCCCTTTCTCTTCTGAAGGCATCTTAGCAGTGAATCCCAGCATTTGCACCTTTTGAAATCATCTAGGCCAACCGTCTTATTTTACAAATAAGGAAACTGAGGCTTCAAAATTAGTGACTCAAAGTAATGTATTGTAAGCTGCTTTATTGATATGGGTGAGGCTATTTGAAAATTAAAAGGTTTAAATTGGATGATCATGGTGTGATTGGAAAAGCTGAGCCAGAGAGGAGACACTGGACAAAAAAAATCAGTAAGGTTTTCTGATTTTTTTGTGGGAAGTAAGAGAAAGAAAGAGACCTGATTCCCAAATGACTCCAAGTTTTCAGACTGGTGAAAGGCAGAATGGTGATGCCACTAATAGAAACCAGGAAGTTAGAAGGAAGATTTATGTCTTTTACATCTTTAAATTGAGGTGTTTGGGAACATCCAGGTGCAGATGTTTGGCAAGGAACTGGAAATGTAGGGAAGTGAGACTATGAGAAAGGGTAGAACAAAATCAAGATTCAGAAGGCATCTGTAGGGGAGGAGAAATAAAAGGGTGGGAATGAAAAGTTGTTTGAGGGAAAGGATATAGAGAGGATAATAAAGGGTGGTGACTTTGGTTCATGGATATGTTCAGATTGAGAAGAAGAATCAGCTTGGGAGAAAGGTAAGTAATAGTTGCAGTTAAGAAAAAAGTGAAGATGGAGAGGTGTCTGTCACAGATGGCCAGGGAGGGGAGAATTTCAAGGAGGTGACATCAATGTCAAATATTATGGTGACAACACCTGTCAGATTGGCTAAAATGATAGGAGAAGTTAATGATGAATGTTGGAAGGGATGTGGGAGGGCTGGGACACTGATGCATTGTTGGTGGAGCTGTGAACGGATACAGCCATTCTGGAGAGCAATTTGGAGCTATGCTCAAAAAGTTATCATCCCCTTTGACCCAGCAGCATTTCTATTGGGCTTATATCCCAAAGAAATCATAAAGGAAGGAAAAGGCCCCACATGTGCAAGAATGTTTGTGGCAGCCCTTTTTGTAGTGGCTAGAAACTGGAAATTGAATAGATGCCCTTCAATTGGAGAATGGCTGAATAAATTATGGTATATGAATATTATGGAATATTATTGTTCTGTAAGAAATGGCCAGCAAGATGATTTCAGAGAGGCCTGGAGAGACTTACATGAACTGATGCTGAGTGAAATGAGCAAAACCAGGAGATCATTATACACGGCAACAACAGTACTATGTGACGATCAATTCTGATGGACATGGCTCTCTTCAACAATGAAATGTTTCAAACCACCTCCAATTGTTCACTGAAGAAAGCCATATACACCCAGAGAGAGGGATGTGAAATGTGGACCACAACATAACATTCTCATACTCCTTGATTGAAGTTTGCTTACATTGTGTTTCCTTTATCTGATATATCGTTTGTGTAGATAAGATTTTTCTTGCACAACAATGATAAGTTTGGAAATATGTATATATATATTCGATTTGCCAATATTTTAACATAATTAACATGTAGTGGATATCCTGCCATCTAGGGGAGGGGTGGGGAGTTGGGGGGAAAAATTTGTAACGGAAAGCTATGTAAGGGTTATTGTTGAAGAATTACCCACACATATGTTATGCAAATAAAAAAAATTGATAAAAACAAAACAAAACAAAACAAAAAAATATTATGGTGACAAAAGGATGAGTTTGGAGATTATAGAATTTGTGGGAAATGGTAAGTGGAGGGACCATAGATTATTTTAAAATTGGTATATTTTCTCTCCTCTCCCACAAAGAAATGCTCACCTCCTCATTTCATCAACTCTACTGTTGAGTTCATTCTCCCTTCAAGGTTCAGCTTGTGATCACTTCCTGCAAGAAAACTTTCTTTTTTTATATATTTTTAAATTTCAATAATATTTATTTTATTCAAATACATGCAAAGATAGTTTTCAACATTCACCTTTGCAAAACCTTGGGTTTCAAATTTTTACTTTCTTCTTCCCCTCTCCCCTTCCCAAGACAGCAAGCAATCTGATATAAGTTAAACATAATAAATTCTTCTAAACATAATTTTATATTCATCATACTGTGCAAAAAAAGAAATTAGAACAAAAGAGGAAAAAAAGTAGAAATGAAAAAAATCAAGCAAACAAACAATAACAACAAAAGTAAAAATACTTTGTTTTGTTCCACATTCAGTTTCTATAGTTCTCTCTCTGGGTGTGGATGGTACTTTCCATCCCAGATCTATTGGAACCATCTTGAATCACCTCCTCATTGAAAAGAGCCAAGTCCATCATAATTTATCATCATTATGTACAATAATCTCTTGGTTATGCTCATTTCACTTAGCATCAGTTCATGTATGTCTTTACAGGCTTTTCTGAAATCAGCCTGCTCATCATTTCTTATAGGACAATAATATTCTATTACATCCATAAACCATAAGTTATTCAGCTATTCCTCAACTTATGGGTATCTATTCAATTTACAATTCCTTACCACTAAAAACAAGGCTGCTACAAATATTTTTGCACAATGGGGTCCTTTCCCCTCTTTTATGTTCTTTTTGGGATACAGACCCAGTAGTGACACTTCTGGATCAAAAATGCATTGGACACAATGCATTAGTGTCCTGGTTTTCCCACATCCTCTCCAACATTTATCATCATCTTTTCTGGTCATCTTAGCCAATCTGAGAGGTGTGAAATGGTTCTTCAAAGTTGTCTTAATTAGTTTTAAAAGAACTTTCAAACCCAGAAAAAGTGACCAGAGATAAAACTATGAGTTCCTCTTCCAGGCTGTTTTGATTTTGTGAAGTGTATGTTAAATTAAATATGAAAGACCTGTCTCTTTTTGAAAATTTTGTTGTATTTTTATAAAAATATGTTTCATTGATGCTCTTTTCTTGCTTTTTTGATATCACTATCACTCCCCATCAGTCACACAGACTTGAACCAAACACTTCTTCACCTTCACAGTTAGAAACCCTGTGTCTTTGGGTTGTGACTGAAATGTGTGCCTCATTCCCTGACTTGAAGCCATCACCTCTTCGCCAAGAGATGGGAAGCACTTCAGTCTGTGACTCCTGGTACCTCAATGGAGTATTGCTCTGAGCTGAGCTCTTAAGGCTTTCAAAACTGTTTTCCTACAAATTATTGTTGTCATTGTGGAAACTGGTCTCCCTGCTCCCTTCTATTTGCATTTAGTTCAATAATGTTTCCTGGCATTTACTGGATTCATTCCTTTCATCCTGTATTTACAGTTCAAGGACACACATTTTGGAGTTGAACAAAAAATTTCATATTTAAAAAAAAACTATTTTCAATCAGCAAAAATTCCTCTTTTCTCCTTCCCCAACTTGTAATTCTCCCTCTCAAACTGAGAGAAAATCCCTTTCCCCTTTTAAGTACATGTATAGCCAAGCAAAATTATACAGTGTTTCCCAGTTTAGCTCCCTTCACACAGCACTTCTTCATGTAAGTCTTTCCAGGCTTTTCTGATGTCAGCCTGCTCATCATTTCTCATAGAATAATATGATTCCATTAGATTCATATTCAACCATTCCCCAATTGATGGGCATCTCCTCAATTTCCAATTCTTTGCCACCTCAAAGAAAGCTGTTAAAACATTTTTGTACATGTCAGTTTTTTTCCCATTTTTTAATGATGTATTTGAGATACAGATCTCAAATTGTGAGTGATTTTGTGTGGTGATTTTGATGAATCAAAGGGTATGCATTGTTTTATAGCCCTTTTGGCATAGTTCTAAATTGCTCTTCAGAATGAATAGATTATATCTATTTTCCTACATCCTCTCCAATGCTTATCATTTTCATTTTCTGTAATATTAGCCAATCTGATAGGTAACAAATGGTACTTTAGAGTTATTTTAAATTATATTTCTATAATTCATAGTGATTTAGAGAATTAAAAACTATGCCTATATATGGCTTTATTTTCTTCATCTGGAAACTGTTCATATCCTTTGATCATTTCTCAATTGGGGAATGGGTTATACTCTTACATATTTAACTCAGCTCCCTATATATTTGAGAAACCAGATCTTTATCAAAAACACTCACTGTAAAAATTGTTTTCTAGCTTTCTACTTCCCTTCTAGTTATGTTTTCATTGGCCTTATTTGTTCAAAACCTTTTTAATTTAATGTAACCAGAATTATTCATTTTACATTTCATAGTGTTCTCTATTTTCTATTTGGTCATAAATTCTTTTCTTCTCTATAGATCTGACAGATAAATTATTCATTGTTCTTTTAATTTGCTTATGGTATTACCATTTATGTCTAAATCATATACCCATCTTGGCCTTATCTTATACAGTATGAGATATTGTTCAATGCCTAGTTTTTGCCATACTGTTTTCTAGTTTTCTCAGTAATTTTTGTCAAATATTGAGTTCATATGCCAGAAATTGGAGTCTTTGTATTTATCAAACAGGAAATTATTACAATCATTAACTTCTGTGTTTTGGGTACTTAATCTAGCCTAATGATCCACTGTATTTCTTAGCTACTACCAACTAGTTTTGATGACTTTCACTTTATAGTTTCAGATCTGGTATAGCTAGGCCATGTACCTTTACATTTTTTTCATTACTTGCTTTAATATTCTTTTGTTTCTTTTGTTCTTCCATATGAATTTTGATGTTGTTTTTCCAGCTCCATGAAATATTTTTTATAGTTTGATTGATATGAATAAATAATTATTTTTAAATAGAATTGTTGTTCTTACTATGTTAGCTTGACTTGTCCTTGAGCAATTGATATTTTTCATTTGTTGGACCTGACCTTATTTGTGTGAAAACTGTTTTGTAATTGAGTTCCTGGCTTTGTCTTGGTAGGTAGACTCCCAAATATTTTACATTGTCTAAAATTATTTTAAATAATTTTTAAATAATTAAATAAAAAAATATATACATCTCTCTCTCTCTCTCTCTCTCTCTCTATATATATATATATATATATATAGAGAGAGAGAGAGAAACAGAGGGAGGGAGAAATGTTAATGATCTGTGTGGATTTATTTTATATCCTACAACTTTGTTAAAGTTGTTAATTTTTTAAAGTAGTTTTTTAGTTAATTCTCTAGGATTTTCTAAGTATTTCATCATATCATCTACAAAGTGTGATAGTTTTGTTTCCTTATTGCCTATTCTATTTCAATTTCTTTTTCTATTCTTATTGCTAAAGCTAACATTTATAGTACAATATTGAATAATTGTGGTGATAATAGGCATCCTTGTTTCACATTTGATTTTATTGGGAAGGCTTCTAGCTTATCCCCATATAATGTTTGCTGATGGTTTTAGATAGATTCTGCTTTAATATTTTAAGGAAACCTCCATTTATTCCTATGCCTTATAGTTTTTTTAAAAAAAAATAGAAATAGGTGCTATATTTTGTCAAAAAAATTATTCATCTATTGAGATATAATTTCTATTAGTTTTGCTATTGATATGGTCAATTACTCAGATAGTTTTTCTATTATTAAATCAGCTCTTCATTCCTGGTATAAATTCCATCTGTTCATAGTATGTTTTCCTGGTGACAAATTGCTGTAATCTCTTTGCTACTATATTATTTAAAATTTTTGCATTAATATTTAATAGGGAGATTGATCTGTAATCTTCTTACTCTGTTTTGTCCTTCTTGATTTAGGTATCAGTATGATATTTGCATCAGAGAAAGGATTTGGCAGGACTCTACCTATTTTTTCAAATAGTTTGTATAAGATTGGAAAAATTGCTTTTTACAGGTTTGATAGAATTTACTTATTTTATACATTTGTTTTGAGAGGCAATTGGGGTTAAGTGACTTACCTAGAATCATACAGCTAAGACATGTTAAGCTTCTAAGGCCAGATTTAAACTCAGATCTTCCTGATTCCAGTGCTAGTGCTCTATCCACTATACCATCTAGCTGCCCCAGTAGAATTCACTTGTGAATCTATCTGGCCCTGGAGATTTTTTATTTAGGGAAATCATTGGTGACTTGTTCCATTTCTTTTTCTGAAATGAGGTTAAGTATTTGATTTCCTCTAATGTTAATCTGGACAACTTATATTTTTGTAAATATTTATACATTTCACTTAGATTCTCAGATTTATTGGCATAAAGTTGGGCAAAATAAGTCTTAATTACCATTGTTATTTATTCTATAATGGTGGTGAATTCACCCTTTTCATTTTTGATAATAGTAATTTCATTTTCTTTTTTTTTCTCTATTGTATTGGGCTCCTCCCATAAAAACAGCTCTTAATCTGGCATCAGACACTTAATACTTACTAGCTGGGTGACTCTTGGCATGTCACTTAATCCCAATTGCCTGGACAAAAAAACAAAATAAAAAGAAACCCAGGTCTTAGCTTTGTTTATTATTTCAAAAAAAAATTTTTTTTACTTTTTTTTTTACTGTTTTTACTTTCAATTTTATTAAT
>JAJPUD010034497.1:0-10805 GCA_023553655.1 Myrmecobius fasciatus
AGCAGAATTAAAGAAGAAGCATTAGCAGGGATAGAAAAGAAGAAATATACACAAATACTACAATAAGGATCAGGAGTTGAATATTTTAGGGAAAAAAGCTACATTTAGTAAGCATAGATCTTAGATGAAGTCAAACAAAGGTTCAATCTATATTATGTATCAGTCATACTAATATCATTTTAGATTCATGTTTACATGACTAAATGCTTGTATGTATATCTATATATAAAGAGAGATATAAATATGTATACATATAGTTCTATGTATGTGTGTATATAGATATATGTATATATGTGTAGGTCTGTGGAAGGGTGTGAATGTATATGTATATATTTGTGTGTGGGGGGAGCAGGGATGTGGTGATATGTGCTTGTATATGTATATATCTATTAATCATATCTGTGCTTTAAGTATAGCCTGCTTGGGGAAGGTAGGGGGATTGAAAGGGCATATAAATAATAAAGTTTAAAAAGTGCACAGTAGAGAACAAAAGAATAACCTACAAGGCAGTAAAGAAAAAATGAATACTCATGAATATATTTTCTTCTAGTATTATATATCCTTTCTTGGACTGGAAAATTTTTGTTAAATATTTTAAATCCTTCCTGATATTCTGCTGGGCACAAGACAATGTTCTGTTCTGTTTTCTTTTCTTTTCCTTTCTTTTTTATTTTGGAAAGTACAATGATCATGGTGGGTGGAAGTGGAGAATGACTGTGATTCAGTCCTAAGGACAGGGTGGTTCAATAAAGACTTGCTGACCAATTGAAGAATTGGGATGGTCTTTTTTCCTTTTTTGTATTCCCAGAGTTATCACAGTGCCTGACACAAAGTATGTGCTTATTAAACTGACTGACTCACTAAAGAGAAAACTAAGCAGTCCCTGTCTTCAAGGACTTCACATTCTATCAGGACATATAACAGATAATATAAACTGAATGCCAGGTCAGGAAGAAGTTTTGTTAGAGTGAGGGTTTCTAGGCAGCAGGGCAGGATTTCCAGGAGTTGAGGAATAAAGGAGTACATTTCAGGCTTGGGGAACATTCTCTGAATAGGAACAGAAATAGGATGTGGCATATTATGTGTCAGGGACAGCAAGTGGACACTTTGAATTGGAATGTTGTGTGTGAAGGAAATATGTGTGTGTTACTGAAATAAACTGAAGAAAAATTGGAAAAGGCTTTAAATGCCAACCAATGAGTCTGTTTTTGACTTAGATTCACAATGGTGCCTCTAGAGGTTCATCAATAGGGACTCAACACAATTAGCCCTGTGCTTTAGGAGCATCCTTTTAGCATCTGTGGGGAGTAAAAGAAGAAAGGTAACAAGCAGTGAGACCAACCAGGAGGTCAAGACTGGGAAATTAATCCAGGAAAGCCTACCCCTCCCTCCTTCAATAACAGCCAAATTGAAACCTTTCCAGCAGCTTGGGCAGATTCTATGAAGGTATTTAGTAAGTCATAAAAATTTAGATGGTGATGGGAGATATTGGCAACTCTGATCATGTCACCCCTCTAATCAACAATCTCCAGTGACTCCCACTCACCTCCAGGATCAAATACAAAATCTTCTGCTTGATCTTCAAGGCCCTTCACAACCTGCCCCTTCCTTGTAATGGTGCAGTCAAGAGATGACCTTTGGGGCATCTTCCTTCCCTGAAATTTTATGATTTTGGTGATTTTTTTTTCATTAGAAAATCATTTAAATATTAGAAGAGACCTTCAAAAGGAATCTCTGCCTAGTAGCTAATGATGCACTTCATTCCTAGTGCTAACTGGTTCTCTCATCTCTGAGGTTGCCCAATTCTTAGGCAGACAAGAGAGTCTGCACATTCTTAGTCTGGAAGAAGTGTGTGTGTGTGTGTGTGTGTGTGTGTGTGTGTGTGTGTGTGTGTGTGTAAGTTCCCATGAAGCAAGGCCCATCCTGATTGTTATGTCTGAGTCTCTGAGACTCATCTTGTCTCCAGGATGGTGTGTGTCTTGCTCCCTAAAGGCATCTGGACAGAAGTTCTGGCTGTGACCCTGCTGGTGCTGAATCCCCAAGTGGCAGCAGGCAGACACACACCAAGTAAGTACAGAGTGGCAGCTCCCCAGGAAGCCCAGGGCGGGGACCCAAGGGAAGCAGTCTTCTCTCTAGGCCCAGACCAAAGGAAGAACTTGGGACAAGATGGGCAGTATGAGAAGCTGGTTTTCAGGCTCTCCTCTAAACTAACACTTCTTTTGGCCCTTGCTTCATTTCCCTCATATCCTCAGGGTTCAGAAACTTCTTAAACTTTCCTTCCTATGGCCCCTTTAGCTTCTTCCCAATGTGTGAAGGCTCCAATCAGTTTATCACTAATGTTACCAAATATCTATTAATTGCAGGGCAATATACTAATGCTAAGGATAGAAAGAAAACAAAAAATGTACTTGCTCTTCAGAGATCAATTTAATGAAAGAGTCAGCATGGAAACAACTTTGTAGAAAAAAGATATATACAGGATGAATGGAACATAATCAGCAGAAGAAAGATACTAAATCAAAGGGGATTAGGAAAGGAGGGGAATGTGGGATTTGAGCTGATACTTGAAGTTTACCTGGGAAGTTAGGAAGCAGGGGTGAGGAAGAAGAATGTTCTGAGCGGGGGAACACGTAGAGAGTACCCAGAGTAGAGAGAGGATAAATTTAAGGGAAGAAGAATAAGAAGACTATTATCACAGTAGAGCAGGCTCTAGCCTTGGGAATATAAAGTATAAGAAGATTAAAGATAGGAAAGGGCAGATTGTGAAGGGTCTTGAAGGCCAAGCAAAAGATTTTTGTATTTGATCCTGGAGGTGAGAGAGAATCACTAGAGATTTTTGATTAGAAGATGACATGATAAAAAAAAAAGATGACATGATCAGAGCTGCCAATATCTCCCACCACCATCTAAATTTTTATGTCTTGCAAAACACTTTTGTAGAATCTGCTCAAGCTGCTGGAAAGGTTTCAATTTCTGTTATTCTTCAGGGATGAGCAAGAGAGAAGGGGTATTCTAGAGACAGTTTGTCAGGGTCTGAACTAGGGAAACACAAGGAGAATGGAATCTTCAGTTCTACCAGGGTAATGATTATTTAACCCACCTGACAACTCCAGAATACCTTGGTGCCACCCATAGGTGCACTGAGTAGGTACTGCCTCCATGTGGACAATTATTTAAACTATATCACTTTTATGTAGCTTCCCAGTCAGAAGTTAGTCAAACTAATATTAAGCACTTAATATGTGTTATATGTATATGTTAATATGAAGCCAAGAGTCAGGGATGAGGAAGGAGAGAATTCCAGATGTGGGGAGCAAAAAGAAAGAATGCCCAGATCTGAGAGATGCGGTGTCTAGTAGGAGAGATTGCAGGGAAGGCAGTGTTAGTAGATCCCAAAGTATATGAACATGAGGGGATAAATCAGGGATAAGGAGACTGAAACGGTGGTAGGGGCCAATGTGCAAAGGGCTTTGAAGGTCAAATTTTTAAATTTGATGCTAGAGGTTAGGGAGCCATTGGTGGGGAAAAGCAATGCATTCAAGACGCTGCAAAGGTAAAATATTGGCAACAGATTCAATATGGCTAATGAGAGTAAGGGTAACAATGGTTTTGTAATAAGTCACTGAGAATACAATACCTCCCCAATAATAAGAAGAGAATCTATATCAGTGGAAGAATAACCACAGAAATGAGCAAGCACAAGAAGGAATTAAGGGATTGTCAATAGACTTTGGCTTCAGCTGAGGCTTCATGTGGGCAAAAGTGGAAAAGAAGGCTAGAAAGGGAAATGGGAGCAAAAGTGGAGAAGGTCTTGATTTCTAAGCTAAAGAAGTTGCTCTATTTAAACAGTAATGCAGCATCATTGGGTGAGCAGGGTACTTTGGAGAGGAGATTTTAAAACACAAAGACCAGTTAGGAGTGAGACACTCAAGCGTGAATCATTATGACTAGCCTCTGGTTTGGCAGAGAGCCATGTTATAGAAAGTCATCCTGATAGAAAAGACTGAGCTGAATCAAAGATATGAGGATGGACTCAGAAGTTCTCAGCATAGCTAATTCAAGATGTTAGGGGAAGCAAAAAAGGGCCAGAGGCTCCAGATGTGTCCAAGATTCAGAATTATAATGTCAGGAAATAAGAGCATTAGAATCCAAAAGTGGGAAAATGTTATACACATTTTCCCACTTTTGGTGCCTGAATTAACCAGGAAGACAGGCAGAGGTATAAGAAACCAGGAAGCTAAAGATGTTTGAGGTCTTTCTAAAGGGTCCAGTTCTATTCTGACTTATTTGAATTGGTGATTATACTGGTATCATTTTGTATCCCAATATATGAGACCAGGGTTTCTCCCTTTTCCTCAATCCCTTTCTCTTCTGAAGGCATCTTAGCAGTGAATCCCAGCATTTGCACCTTTTGAAATCATCTAGGCCAACCGTCTTATTTTACAAATAAGGAAACTGAGGCTTCAAAATTAGTGACTCAAAGTAATGTATTGTAAGCTGCTTTATTGATATGGGTGAGGCTATTTGAAAATTAAAAGGTTTAAATTGGATGATCATGGTGTGATTGGAAAAGCTGAGCCAGAGAGGAGACACTGGACAAAAAAAATCAGTAAGGTTTTCTGATTTTTTTGTGGGAAGTAAGAGAAAGAAAGAGACCTGATTCCCAAATGACTCCAAGTTTTCAGACTGGTGAAAGGCAGAATGGTGATGCCACTAATAGAAACCAGGAAGTTAGAAGGAAGATTTATGTCTTTTACATCTTTAAATTGAGGTGTTTGGGAACATCCAGGTGCAGATGTTTGGCAAGGAACTGGAAATGTAGGGAAGTGAGACTATGAGAAAGGGTAGAACAAAATCAAGATTCAGAAGGCATCTGTAGGGGAGGAGAAATAAAAGGGTGGGAATGAAAAGTTGTTTGAGGGAAAGGATATAGAGAGGATAATAAAGGGTGGTGACTTTGGTTCATGGATATGTTCAGATTGAGAAGAAGAATCAGCTTGGGAGAAAGGTAAGTAATAGTTGCAGTTAAGAAAAAAGTGAAGATGGAGAGGTGTCTGTCACAGATGGCCAGGGAGGGGAGAATTTCAAGGAGGTGACATCAATGTCAAATATTATGGTGACAACACCTGTCAGATTGGCTAAAATGATAGGAGAAGTTAATGATGAATGTTGGAAGGGATGTGGGAGGGCTGGGACACTGATGCATTGTTGGTGGAGCTGTGAACGGATACAGCCATTCTGGAGAGCAATTTGGAGCTATGCTCAAAAAGTTATCATCCCCTTTGACCCAGCAGCATTTCTATTGGGCTTATATCCCAAAGAAATCATAAAGGAAGGAAAAGGCCCCACATGTGCAAGAATGTTTGTGGCAGCCCTTTTTGTAGTGGCTAGAAACTGGAAATTGAATAGATGCCCTTCAATTGGAGAATGGCTGAATAAATTATGGTATATGAATATTATGGAATATTATTGTTCTGTAAGAAATGGCCAGCAAGATGATTTCAGAGAGGCCTGGAGAGACTTACATGAACTGATGCTGAGTGAAATGAGCAAAACCAGGAGATCATTATACACGGCAACAACAGTACTATGTGACGATCAATTCTGATGGACATGGCTCTCTTCAACAATGAAATGTTTCAAACCACCTCCAATTGTTCACTGAAGAAAGCCATATACACCCAGAGAGAGGGATGTGAAATGTGGACCACAACATAACATTCTCATACTCCTTGATTGAAGTTTGCTTACATTGTGTTTCCTTTATCTGATATATCGTTTGTGTAGATAAGATTTTTCTTGCACAACAATGATAAGTTTGGAAATATGTATATATATATTCGATTTGCCAATATTTTAACATAATTAACATGTAGTGGATATCCTGCCATCTAGGGGAGGGGTGGGGAGTTGGGGGGAAAAATTTGTAACGGAAAGCTATGTAAGGGTTATTGTTGAAGAATTACCCACACATATGTTATGCAAATAAAAAAAATTGATAAAAACAAAACAAAACAAAACAAAAAAATATTATGGTGACAAAAGGATGAGTTTGGAGATTATAGAATTTGTGGGAAATGGTAAGTGGAGGGACCATAGATTATTTTAAAATTGGTATATTTTCTCTCCTCTCCCACAAAGAAATGCTCACCTCCTCATTTCATCAACTCTACTGTTGAGTTCATTCTCCCTTCAAGGTTCAGCTTGTGATCACTTCCTGCAAGAAAACTTTCTTTTTTTATATATTTTTAAATTTCAATAATATTTATTTTATTCAAATACATGCAAAGATAGTTTTCAACATTCACCTTTGCAAAACCTTGGGTTTCAAATTTTTACTTTCTTCTTCCCCTCTCCCCTTCCCAAGACAGCAAGCAATCTGATATAAGTTAAACATAATAAATTCTTCTAAACATAATTTTATATTCATCATACTGTGCAAAAAAAGAAATTAGAACAAAAGAGGAAAAAAAGTAGAAATGAAAAAAATCAAGCAAACAAACAATAACAACAAAAGTAAAAATACTTTGTTTTGTTCCACATTCAGTTTCTATAGTTCTCTCTCTGGGTGTGGATGGTACTTTCCATCCCAGATCTATTGGAACCATCTTGAATCACCTCCTCATTGAAAAGAGCCAAGTCCATCATAATTTATCATCATTATGTACAATAATCTCTTGGTTATGCTCATTTCACTTAGCATCAGTTCATGTATGTCTTTACAGGCTTTTCTGAAATCAGCCTGCTCATCATTTCTTATAGGACAATAATATTCTATTACATCCATAAACCATAAGTTATTCAGCTATTCCTCAACTTATGGGTATCTATTCAATTTACAATTCCTTACCACTAAAAACAAGGCTGCTACAAATATTTTTGCACAATGGGGTCCTTTCCCCTCTTTTATGTTCTTTTTGGGATACAGACCCAGTAGTGACACTTCTGGATCAAAAATGCATTGGACACAATGCATTAGTGTCCTGGTTTTCCCACATCCTCTCCAACATTTATCATCATCTTTTCTGGTCATCTTAGCCAATCTGAGAGGTGTGAAATGGTTCTTCAAAGTTGTCTTAATTAGTTTTAAAAGAACTTTCAAACCCAGAAAAAGTGACCAGAGATAAAACTATGAGTTCCTCTTCCAGGCTGTTTTGATTTTGTGAAGTGTATGTTAAATTAAATATGAAAGACCTGTCTCTTTTTGAAAATTTTGTTGTATTTTTATAAAAATATGTTTCATTGATGCTCTTTTCTTGCTTTTTTGATATCACTATCACTCCCCATCAGTCACACAGACTTGAACCAAACACTTCTTCACCTTCACAGTTAGAAACCCTGTGTCTTTGGGTTGTGACTGAAATGTGTGCCTCATTCCCTGACTTGAAGCCATCACCTCTTCGCCAAGAGATGGGAAGCACTTCAGTCTGTGACTCCTGGTACCTCAATGGAGTATTGCTCTGAGCTGAGCTCTTAAGGCTTTCAAAACTGTTTTCCTACAAATTATTGTTGTCATTGTGGAAACTGGTCTCCCTGCTCCCTTCTATTTGCATTTAGTTCAATAATGTTTCCTGGCATTTACTGGATTCATTCCTTTCATCCCGTATTTACAGTTCAAGGACACACATTTTGGAGTTGAACAAAAAATTTCATATTTAAAAAAAAACTATTTTCAATCAGCAAAAATTCCTCTTTTCTCCTTCCCCAACTTGTAATTCTCCCTCTCAAACTGAGAGAAAATCCCTTTCCCCTTTTAAGTACATGTATAGCCAAGCAAAATTATACAGTGTTTCCCAGTTTAGCTCCCTTCACACAGCACTTCTTCATGTAAGTCTTTCCAGGCTTTTCTGATGTCAGCCTGCTCATCATTTCTCATAGAATAATATGATTCCATTAGATTCATATTCAACCATTCCCCAATTGATGGGCATCTCCTCAATTTCCAATTCTTTGCCACCTCAAAGAAAGCTGTTAAAACATTTTTGTACATGTCAGTTTTTTTCCCATTTTTTAATGATGTATTTGAGATACAGATCTCAAATTGTGAGTGATTTTGTGTGGTGATTTTGATGAATCAAAGGGTATGCATTGTTTTATAGCCCTTTTGGCATAGTTCTAAATTGCTCTTCAGAATGAATAGATTATATCTATTTTCCTACATCCTCTCCAATGCTTATCATTTTCATTTTCTGTAATATTAGCCAATCTGATAGGTAACAAATGGTACTTTAGAGTTATTTTAAATTATATTTCTATAATTCATAGTGATTTAGAGAATTAAAAACTATGCCTATATATGGCTTTATTTTCTTCATCTGGAAACTGTTCATATCCTTTGATCATTTCTCAATTGGGGAATGGGTTATACTCTTACATATTTAACTCAGCTCCCTATATATTTGAGAAACCAGATCTTTATCAAAAACACTCACTGTAAAAATTGTTTTCTAGCTTTCTACTTCCCTTCTAGTTATGTTTTCATTGGCCTTATTTGTTCAAAACCTTTTTAATTTAATGTAACCAGAATTATTCATTTTACATTTCATAGTGTTCTCTATTTTCTATTTGGTCATAAATTCTTTTCTTCTCTATAGATCTGACAGATAAATTATTCATTGTTCTTTTAATTTGCTTATGGTATTACCATTTATGTCTAAATCATATACCCATCTTGGCCTTATCTTATACAGTATGAGATATTGTTCA
Organism: Myrmecobius fasciatus; assembly: GCA_023553655.1. Lineage (NCBI taxonomy): Eukaryota > Metazoa > Chordata > Mammalia > Dasyuromorphia > Myrmecobiidae > Myrmecobius > Myrmecobius fasciatus. The sequence goes on from JAJPUD010034497.1 coordinate 8,707, forward strand.
ATGCCTAGTTTTTGCCATACTGTTTTCTAGTTTTCTCAGTAATTTTTGTCAAATATTGAGTTCATATGCCAGAAATTGGAGTCTTTGTATTTATCAAACAGGAAATTATTACAATCATTAACTTCTGTGTTTTGGGTACTTAATCTAGCCTAATGATCCACTGTATTTCTTAGCTACTACCAACTAGTTTTGATGACTTTCACTTTATAGTTTCAGATCTGGTATAGCTAGGCCATGTACCTTTACATTTTTTTCATTACTTGCTTTAATATTCTTTTGTTTCTTTTGTTCTTCCATATGAATTTTGATGTTGTTTTTCCAGCTCCATGAAATATTTTTTATAGTTTGATTGATATGAATAAATAATTATTTTTAAATAGAATTGTTGTTCTTACTATGTTAGCTTGACTTGTCCTTGAGCAATTGATATTTTTCATTTGTTGGACCTGACCTTATTTGTGTGAAAACTGTTTTGTAATTGAGTTCCTGGCTTTGTCTTGGTAGGTAGACTCCCAAATATTTTACATTGTCTAAAATTATTTTAAATAATTTTTAAATAATTAAATAAAAAAATATATACATCTCTCTCTCTCTCTCTCTCTCTCTCTATATATATATATATATATATATAGAGAGAGAGAGAGAAACAGAGGGAGGGAGAAATGTTAATGATCTGTGTGGATTTATTTTATATCCTACAACTTTGTTAAAGTTGTTAATTTTTTAAAGTAGTTTTTTAGTTAATTCTCTAGGATTTTCTAAGTATTTCATCATATCATCTACAAAGTGTGATAGTTTTGTTTCCTTATTGCCTATTCTATTTCAATTTCTTTTTCTATTCTTATTGCTAAAGCTAACATTTATAGTACAATATTGAATAATTGTGGTGATAATAGGCATCCTTGTTTCACATTTGATTTTATTGGGAAGGCTTCTAGCTTATCCCCATATAATGTTTGCTGATGGTTTTAGATAGATTCTGCTTTAATATTTTAAGGAAACCTCCATTTATTCCTATGCCTTATAGTTTTTTTAAAAAAAAATAGAAATAGGTGCTATATTTTGTCAAAAAAATTATTCATCTATTGAGATATAATTTCTATTAGTTTTGCTATTGATATGGTCAATTACTCAGATAGTTTTTCTATTATTAAATCAGCTCTTCATTCCTGGTATAAATTCCATCTGTTCATAGTATGTTTTCCTGGTGACAAATTGCTGTAATCTCTTTGCTACTATATTATTTAAAATTTTTGCATTAATATTTAATAGGGAGATTGATCTGTAATCTTCTTACTCTGTTTTGTCCTTCTTGATTTAGGTATCAGTATGATATTTGCATCAGAGAAAGGATTTGGCAGGACTCTACCTATTTTTTCAAATAGTTTGTATAAGATTGGAAAAATTGCTTTTTACAGGTTTGATAGAATTTACTTATTTTATACATTTGTTTTGAGAGGCAATTGGGGTTAAGTGACTTACCTAGAATCATACAGCTAAGACATGTTAAGCTTCTAAGGCCAGATTTAAACTCAGATCTTCCTGATTCCAGTGCTAGTGCTCTATCCACTATACCATCTAGCTGCCCCAGTAGAATTCACTTGTGAATCTATCTGGCCCTGGAGATTTTTTATTTAGGGAAATCATTGGTGACTTGTTCCATTTCTTTTTCTGAAATGAGGTTAAGTATTTGATTTCCTCTAATGTTAATCTGGACAACTTATATTTTTGTAAATATTTATACATTTCACTTAGATTCTCAGATTTATTGGCATAAAGTTGGGCAAAATAAGTCTTAATTACCATTGTTATTTATTCTATAATGGTGGTGAATTCACCCTTTTCATTTTTGATAATAGTAATTTCATTTTCTTTTTTTTTCTCTATTGTATTGGGCTCCTCCCATAAAAACAGCTCTTAATCTGGCATCAGACACTTAATACTTACTAGCTGGGTGACTCTTGGCATGTCACTTAATCCCAATTGCCTGGACAAAAAAACAAAATAAAAAGAAACCCAGGTCTTAGCTTTGTTTATTATTTCAAAAAAAATTTTTTTTTACTTTTTTTTTTACTGTTTTTACTTTCAATTTTATTAAT
>JAJPUD010034498.1:0-10075 GCA_023553655.1 Myrmecobius fasciatus
AATTGAATTTTTTTGTTCATTGCACTCTTTTTCCACTTCATTAATTTTATTTTTCAATAGATTGGTGTCTTTTTCATATCTCTTTTGCAGGGCATCATATCCTTCTTGCAAGATACTGTATCCTTCTTGCACTAATTTCAATTTATTTTACTATTTATCCTCCAGTTCTTTTATTAAGTTCTTTAAGCAATCTTCCAGAAAGGCCTTTTGAAACTGGGACCAGTGATGGTCCTTGCTGATTCCCTCTGGAGTTATGTCTAAAGGAACCTCTGGCTCTGGGGTCTTCTCTTTCTCTTTGTAAAAGCTGTCTATGGTGAGAGCTCTCTTTTGCCTCTTCATTTTTTTTTTAGACAGCGTGAATATCTCTTTAAGGTAGGGGGGAAAAAAACGGCTGAAAAGGCCGGCTGAAGATTTTGCCCTGAGGCGCTTCGGCGAATTAATTTAAGGTGCTGGGCCGGTGGGGGCTAGGACTAAGCCCGAATTACTCCTTAAACAAGGCAAGTTTTCCAGAACACCTGCCCCCAGTCAGGGCAGAGTGTCCTGAGTGCCTCAGATAAACTCCAGGTGTTTGGAATTTGGAGTTTGGAGTTTGGAGTTTTTTGCCAGTCTGAGCTGAGCTGAGCTGAGTCCCACCCTCACTTCTGGCCTCCACCAGAGTTCTCTGACACCAGAGTCCTCTGTTTATCCCTCTGTCCCAGCTAGACAAACCTGATGTGAAGTTTTTCAGAGATATCTGCAAGCAGTATCCAAATATTTCCTGATTCGTTGACTTGAAGATTAGTTCAGAGGCTTATTTTATTGTTGATTTGAGAGAAGTTCGGAGGAGGATGCAGAGAGTCACCCTTTCACTCCGCCATCTTGGCTCTGCCCCCCAAGCCCATAACTTGATTACTTTAGCTGAAAAGTTTCATGTCATTTGATCATTTATTTATTGGGGGAATAGCTCTTATTTTCAAAAATGTGACTCAGTTCTCTATATGTTTGAGAAATAAGACTTTTATCAAAGAAATTTGTTTCAATTTTTTGTCATATTTACTATTGCTAACTGTATTTCCCTCCATCCTATTTCCTCTCTCATTTTATCCTCTCCCTCCTCAAAAGTGTTTTGCTTCTGACTATGTATCTCCATATTTTTTCCCTTCTATGACTCCTCTTGTCTTATGCCTTTTCCCTCCAGCTTTCCTGTAGGAGAAGACAGATTTCTCCAACTGAGTGTGTATGTTATTCCTTCTTTGAGCCAGTGCAGATGAGAGTAAGGTTCATTCATTCTTCTTCCCCTCCCCTTCTTGCCTTCCAGTGTAAAAGCTTTTTCTTGCTTCGTTTATGTGAGATAATGCATCCCATCTTACCTTTCTCTTTCTTCCAGTATATTCCTCTCACCCCTTAATTTTATTATTTTAGATATTGCACCTTCATATTCACCTGACAACTAGACCCCCTGTTTATATATATATATATATATAATATATATAACATATATAATATATATATATACTTATATGTATTTTTCTAAGTGCTCTAATAGTGAGAAAGTTCCTATAAATTACATGTATAATCTTCTCATGTAGGAATAAAAAGAGCTTAACCTTATTAAGTCCCTCATTATTTTTCTTTCATGTTTACCTTTTCTATGCTTCTCTTGAGTCTTATATTTGAAAGTCAAATTTTATATTCAGCTCTGGTCTTTTCAACAGCAATATTTGAAAGTCTTCTATTTCATTGAATATCCACTTTCTCCTGAAGAATTATACTAAGTTTTGCTGGATAAGTGATTTTTGGTTATAATTCTAGCTCTTTCACCCTTTGGAATATTATATTTCAAATCTTCCAATCCTTTAATGCAGAAGCTGCTAAATCTTGTGTTATTCTGACTGTGGCTCCACTTGTTTCTTTCTGGATGCTTGAAATATTTTCTCCTTGACCTGGGACTTCTGGAATTTAGCTATAACCTTCCTTGGAGTTTTTATCTTTCAATTTCTTTCAGGAGGTGATTGGTAGATTCTTTCTATTTCTACATTATCCTCTGGTCTAGGATATCATGACTGTTAACAATTTTAAAAAGTCAGTCTCTTTTATTATATATATATTTTGATTGTGGCTTTTAGGTAATTCGATGATTTTAAATGATCTCTCCTGGATCTATTTTCCAGTTCATTTATTTTTCCAATAATATATTTCACATTGTCATCTATTTTTTCATTCTTCTGTTTTTGTTTTATTTTTTTTCTTGATTTCTCATAAACTCATTAGCTTTTATTTGCTCAATTCTGATTTTTAAAGAATTATTTCTTTCGAGCAATTTGGAACTATGCTCAAAAAGTTATCAAACTGTGCATACCATTTGACCCAGCAGTGTTTCTACTGGGCCTATATCCCAAAGAGATTTTAAAAGAGGGAAAGGGACCCACATGTGCAAAAATGTTTGTGGCAGCCCTTTTTGTAGTGGCAAGAAACTGGAAACTGAAAGGATGTCCATCAATTGGAGAATGGCTGAATAAATTATGGTATATGAATGTTATGGAATATTATTGTTCTGTAGGAAATGACTAACAAGAGGATTTCAGAGAGGCCTGGAGAGACTTGCATGAACTGATACTGAGTGAAATCAGCAGAACCAAGAGAACATTATACACAGCAACAAGACTATATGATGATCAATTTTGATGGACATGGTTCTCTTCAACAGTGATGTGATTCAAACCAGTTGTTCAGCAATGAAGATAGTCATATACATCCAGAGAGATGCCTGTGGTAACTGAATGTGAACCACAACACAGCATTTTAATGCTTTCTGTGAATATTTCCATGCATTTTGTTTTCCTTCTTAGGTTGTTTTTTCTTCTTCTCTTTCTAGATATGATGTTTCTTGTGTAGTAAGATAACTGTATAGATATGTATACATGTATTGTATTTGTCATATAATTTATCCTATTTAGCATGTATTGGATTACCTTTCATCGGGGGGTGGGGGTGGGGGGAAGGAGGGGAAAAGCTTGGGAAAAAAAGTTTTTGCAAAGGTCAATGTAGAAAAATCACTCATATGTTTTGTAAATAAAAAGCTTTATTAAAAAAAAGAATTATTTCCTTCAATGAACTTTTGTACTTCCTTTTCCATTTGGCCAATTCTACTTTTTAAGGAGTTTTTTTTCCTCAATGAATTTTTGTATCTCTTTTTTTCCATTTGGACTAGTCTGTTTTTTAATCTCTTTCTTTCTTTTCTCCCTCTCTCCCTCCCTTCTTTCTTTCATTTCTTCCTCCCTTCCTCCCTCCATCCCTTTTTTTCTTTCCTCCCTTCCTCCCTCTCTTCCTCCTCCCTCTCTTCCTTCCTTCCTTCCTTCCTTCCTTCCTTCCTTTCTTCCTTCCCTCCTTCCTTCCTCCCTTCCTTCCTTCTTCCCTTCCTTCATTCCTTCCTTTCTTTTTTCTTTCTTTCTTTTTCTTTTCCTGCCTTTTTCCCTTTCCAAATAATAGTTTTTTCCCAAATATATGCAAAGATCATTTTTAATATTCATCTTTGCAAAATCTTATGTTTCATATTTTCTCCCTTCTTCCCCCTTTCCCCTCTCAAGAAAGCAAGCAATCTGATATAGTTTAAACATGTTCAGTTCTTTATATTGCCATGTTCATCATGCTGTGCAAAAAAGTAGACCAAAGGGGGAATAAACCAAGAGAAAGAAAAAAATAAGCAAACAAACAATAACAACAAAAATGAAAATACTATTCTTTGATCTATATTCATTCTCCATAGTTCTCTTTCTGGAACAATCCCATCCCAATATACTTCCATCCCAAGTCTATTGGAATTGTAAAGTGCTATTTTCTTCAGTATTTTTTTTTTGTGTTTCCTTTACCAATCTGTTGATTTATGTTTCATTATTTTTTTGTGTTACTCATTTCTATTTCAAAATATTTCTCTACCTTTCTTGATTTTCAGAATTCTTTTTGAGCTCTTTCACAGCCTGGAGCATGGTTTTCTTGGAGACTTTGCGTGTGGGAATTTTGACTTTATTATCTTCTGAGTATGTGTTTTTTTGTGTGTGTGTGCATGTCATTGAAGTAACTTTTTATGGACAGTTTTTTTTTCTTTATGTGTGCTGTTTTTTCTCCCACTTGTATCTTAACTGTTGATTCTTTGTCAAGGTAGAACTTTGCTTTTAGGGTGTAGAGTGAACTATCTCAAGGTTCAGAGGTTTTGTGTGGCTATTTTTCAGAGATACTTCTAGGGACCCATAATTTTTCATTTCTCCCAAGGTAGTATGATCTAAGGAGAGGTGCTTATTACTCTCATGTCCTATGCTCTGGTCTAAGAATGACCACAGGTCTTCTGTTTTGCACTGAAACTGTGATATGTCCCCTCCCCACAACACACACAAACCTTGCTTTACTGTTGCTGCAAGCTCTGTTATGCTACTGCTTCTTGTCCCCCTGGGACTGCTGCTCAGGTCTCTGACCCAGATCTGAATATAAGCAAAGTAATAGAGAACTGTCTAAGTGATAGCAAAGAGACTGTAATAATCTCTTTCTCATCAGTTGTTCAAGCCTCAGTCTGTGGACTGAGAGCTTTGGAAACAGCAGTGGCTCCCAAGGTCTGTTCCTGGTTTGCTGGACTAGATCAGTGTTGTCAGTTCCCTCTAACCTAGGTGCGACAGATCTGCTGACCTTCTAAGTTGTTTTTGTCTGAAACGTTGTTTTACCCCATCCTTTAGTGAATTCTTTTGCTCTAGGAATTATTTAAAGTGTTCAGAGAGGTATTAAGGAAAGCTCATTGCCTTTTCTCTGTTGTTTTGGCCCTGCCTATATCAAATGTTCTTCAAAATTTTGTACATTATGGATCTTTGGCAGTCTGGTTATGTCTATGGAACACTGCTCAGGATGTTTTTAAATGACTAAAATGTGACATACAGAATTGCAATAGGAAACAGTTATATTGATTACAGTTATCGAAGTAATATTTTAAAAAGGATCGCTGGAAGCAACTTAAGAATCCCTGATCTTTACTATCTGACTTTGATTTCATTTTATCAATTCTCTATTAAGTACATTAGAAAATAAAAAGCTTCCTATTGTAAATCTTTCAATTTCTTAAAGAGTAAAAAATATAATATACTTACTTCTTTAGTTTGGAAAAAAATTGCTGTTTCTTTTTTCTCTTTTAATTAAATAACTTATTTCTTGCATTCAGAACCAAGTTAGATTTCTGTAATAGAAAGTGGAAGTAGAATCACCAATCAGATGCCAGAGGTTATTTGTACTCAGACTGGAATTATTTCTCTTTTCACTCTTCCCTCCACATTTCCTTTTTTTTTATTCTTAAAGATGATATATATATATCATCTTTACAATCTGAAATTTATATCTCTGAACTCCATCTAAGGAGCAATCTCATAATATAAAGAAAAAAATGAGAAGAAAAAGTTCAGCAAAATTGACAAGCATATAAGCAGTGGCAAACATATATATATATACATATATATATATATATATATATGTGTGTGTGTGTGTATATATATATATATATATAGCCATTATTCTCTAACTGTAAATGCATGAAGAAAAATAAAATTCACTTCATCGTTTTATGTTTTGGACCTTTAGTTTGTAAATATAATTAGTATTCAGAATTTTTCTGTTCTTCTTATTGCAGTCATTATTTAAATTGCTTTCTTAGTTCACTTTTCATGAGTTTATGTAAGATTTCTCATGCTTTTTTTGATTTTTCATAATTATTATTCCTGAGAGCACAGTACTATATCATTATTGTTTTGTGCCACAGTAGAAGATAGAAAAACAAAATAGATCACTTGTAATTAGTTCTCCATTCTCCACCCCATCATACAATTAAAAAAAATAAATCTCACCAGAAAGTAATACAGAGAATAAAATGAGAAGAAAAGAAACTTCACCAATACCCTGTCCCTGGTATTTCCTTTGTTTTATTTTTTTTAAATAAAAATAGCACATGTATGTGTGCTATTACATTTATTACATTTTGAGATATAAAAAGATCATCTGAATAGTGCAAATCTTTCATATAATTGGCATAAAAATATGAATATTGTAATTCAAGAAATTATACAGGAAAATTATCCAGAAATAGTATAAATACATGGCAAATTGCCTTTAAATAGAAGTCACAAAACACTAACAGAAAGAACTCCAAAGGTTGACTGACTAATAAACATAATAGTAAAAAAAAACTAATTATACAGAATTATAAAATGAAAGTCCAAATTTTCCAGACAATTTGTCTGAAACAATTTTTTCTCATTTCAAGGAAAATTAATGATGACTATGTTTATAGGAAATTAAAGTTTGGAATATAATATCTTCAAAAGAAAAAAAAATGATTGCCATCCCTAAAACACATATATTGCTGCAATGCTGAGCCTAAGTTCAAAGCAAATAATTGGACATTCAGTGGATTGACAGAATTTAATTAATTTTTTTTTCAAAAGAATTTAGCAATAATCTGGGGATTCAAATTGATCAAACACATAAAGTTAAACAATTTCATTCATTAATAACATGAATGACTAAAAATTTTAAAGTTTGTTTTCATGTTGCTAAGGTTAGAGCAATAAATGTGAAAAACAGAGTAATTTTGTTTTTATTCTTCTTTCAAAAAGTACCTAATACATTTTGAGAAACTCTCAGGAGGGTAGAGGAGGATTAGGTGCTAAACATTATAAATAGACTTCGCAAAGTTACATACAAAAATACGCACACAACATACATATTTAATAGGAGAAAATATGAACAATTTAACCAAACCAATATTTACAAAGCTACATATGTATTAACATCCTCCATGGAAAAAGAAAACAAAGAATAGAACAGAATTTTTAAAAAGAAAACAATCTGCTACATAAAATAACCCCAAATGAAACATGCAAAGTGAAAAGGAAAGGATGGAAAAAATATAATACTTAACAGTGATTCCAAAAAAGTAGGAATTATGATCATGATTTCAGATAAATAAAAAATTATTTAAACATAAGCTTTCTTAGTATTCTTTGTCATTATAGCAAATTCATTTCATTTCTCTTTCTATACTGAACTCTCTCATGACAAAGAAAGCACAATCAATTCAAAGTCTCCATTTGGTACAATATATGATATTTTGATTCAATAGGCCTTTCTTGATACTTCAAGGAGCTGTACATTCTTTACAAAATCACCTTTTGTTTACCTTGATTGTATTTCACATATACTTATATGTGCATATATTATACTTACCACTAGAATCTAATAGTTTTGAATCTATAGCCTATTTTATGTTTGCCTTTATATTTCCAGCACCTAACACAGTGTCTGTTATGTTGACTTAATAAATTTGTCTGTTTTTTGAATGATTATTAGGCTTTTGTGAGAGGTAGAGAGTAGAAACATTTTCCTTAATCTGTATCTTTTAAAAAAAATCTGGATGCATTAATTTTAATCATGTAAAACATTTTCATTTTATGTACCACAAATTTCCTTATTTTTTGATGATTTTTTATATTCCAATCTAGTTTTGAATTTTCTCCCTAATCAGATTTATGAAAGAACTCTTGATTATCTTCTAATTTTTGTGCTGTGACTTCATGAGTTGAGACATTTTATTCATTGGAGTTTATTGTGGAATTAGGAATTAGATGGGGGACTTCCTTCCGGGGGTGGAGCCATGGTGGCGGAGATCAGACAGGATTCTCTGTAACCTCCTCTAACCTCCCCTCAAACCAACAAAATATGAAGCCTCTAGACTGATTCTGAAGCAAAAAAATCCACAATATCCGAAGAGCAACGCGATTCTAGAAGAAAATACTCTGGAGGAACCTCAAAACAGGTCTGTTTTAATGGGGCAGGGGGTGGCCTGCTGAACCCAGACTGCAGCACAGGGAGACCGGGGCAGGGAGCTGGAGCAGGGAGCTGGAACAGGAGTCAGAACAGGAGTGGGAGCGTTGTGCTTTTCACACACCTGGGAGTCTTCTGGAGCCTCTTGGAACAATTTGTCCTGATTGTGGGCAGGTGGTTTGGAGGGTGTGCCTTTTGAGGGGGATAGATTGTGAACCACTGAACCCCTGATGAGCATCGTAACTAGCTGCCATTACACAGCACCTGAAAGCAATCAATCAAACAACAGGTCTGATAAGCACCAGAAATAATTCAATCAGTGGAGCTGCCCAGCCCCTGACATAATTCAATCAGCAGAACTGCCCAGTTCCTGAAATAACCCAATCAGCAGAACTGCCCCAGGGCAAATTAAAGCAGCTGTCCCACCTTTGCCCTAAACAGACCTCACACCTTTAAAAAAAATGAATAAAAAACCAAAAAGAGCTCTCACCATAGACAACTTTTATGGAGAGAGGGAAGAACAGACCTCAAATCCTGAGGCCCCTAAAGGTAAAGCAACTCCAGAAAAAGCCCCAAAGAGAGACATAAATTGGTCTCCATGTCACAAGGCTCTCTTTGAAGATTGCATAAAAAATCTTAAAAGAGAGTTAGAAGAAACATGGGGAAACGAAATGAGATCACTGCAAAATAAAATAGAAAAATTGGAAAAAGAATGCAGTGAACAAAAAAATGTAATTGGTCAATTGCAAAAGGAACTAAAAACAGTAACTGAAGAAAATAAGACATTAAAAATTAGAATCGAACAATTGGAAATGAATGATTCATCAAGACTTCAAGAATCAGTTGAACAAAAACAAAAAAATGAAAAGATAGAGAAAAACATGAAATATCTCCTAGGAAAAACAACTGACCTGGAAAATAGATCTAGGAGAGACAATCTAAGGATTATAGGGCTTCCTGAAAGCCATGATGAAAAAAAGAACCTGGACACTATATTCCAGGAAATCATAAAAGAAAACTGCCCTGATATTTTACACCCAGAAGGCAAAATACTCCTTGAAACAATCCACCGATCACCTCCTGAAAGAAACCCAAAAATTAAGTCCCCCAGAAATATCGTGGCTAAATTCCAGAACTATCATACCAAGGAAAAGATATTACAAGAAGCCAGAAAGAAACAATTTAAATATCGGGGAGCTACAATTAGGATCACACAGGACCTAGCAGCTTCTACTTTGAAGGATCGAAGGGCCTGGAATCAGATATTCAGAAGGGCAAAGGAACTTGGATTACAGCCAAGAATAAGTTACCCAGCTAGAATGAGCATTATCTTCCAGGGAAGAAGATGGTCTTTCAATGATATAGGAGAATTTCACCTATTTCTACTGAAAAGACCAGAACTGAACAAAAAATTTGATCTACAAACACAGAACACAAGAGAAACATAAAAAGGTAACAAGAAAAAATAACTCTTGAGAACTATATTTATGTTATAGATACTTATAGAATGAGGGTTGATTTTATGAATTGATTATTACATTATGATTATGATATGATTACTGTGATTTTATGATTATTATCATATGATTACTGTGATTTTATGATTATTATGATATGTTTATTATGTTTTTATGAATCTTATGATATGATAAACTGAAAAAGAAATTAGAGGTAGAAAAGGGATAACACTGGAAGAAGAGGAAAAGGAGGTAAAATAAGGGAAATTACATCACATGTAGAGGCAAAGAAAACCTATAATAATTGAGGGGAGAAAAGGGAGGGGAATGAGAATTGGGTTAATCTCCATCTCATCAGATTTGGCTCAGAGGGAATAATAGACGTACTTATAAGGAAACTGGAGGGAAAGGGGGGAAAAGGGAGTGGGTGGGGCTCTAAAGGGGAAGGATTGTTTGAGGGAAGTGGTTTTCAAAAGCAAAATAGTAGGGAGGAGGGAAAGGGGATAAGAAAGAGAAAAGCATAAGCTAGGGTAAATAAGATGACAGGAAATACAGAATTAGTTATTTTAACTGTGAATGTGAATGGAATGAACTCTCCCTTAAAGCAGAAGCAGATAGAAGACTGGATTAAAAACCAGAATCCAACAATATGTTGTATACAAGAAACACATCTAAAACATAGAGATACATACAGGGTGAAGGTAAAAGGCTGGAGCAGAATCTATTATGCTTCAGGTGAACAAAAAAAAGCAGGGGTAGCAATCCTGATCTCAGACCAAGTAAAAGCA